>VWPW01003393.1:943596-1123912 GCA_013389825.1 Crypturellus undulatus | reverse complement strand
GGATGTTAAAAATAACAAGAAGAACTTGTTATTTTTGTGGGTCCTCTAGTGAATGGGATGGGCACCCTGGTTACGAAGAACACAGAAAAAGCAGAGCTGCTGAATACCTGCTTTGCTTCGGTGTTTACCAAGGGCAGCCCTGTAGAGCCCCAGGCCCTAGCGACAGGAGAAGAAGCTGGAAGAAAGGAAGACTTGCCCTGGGTAGAGGAAGATTGGGTCAGAGGGCACCTAAGACACCTCGATGCCAACAAATCCATGGGCCCCGATGGGATGCACCCCAGAGTGCTGCGTGAGCTGGCGGATGTTGTAGCCAAGCCACTCTCCATCATCTTTGAAAGATCCTGGAGAACGGGGGAGGTGCCGGAGAGAGTCCAGCGCAGGGCGACTAGGATGATCAGGGGCCTGGAACATCTGCCCTGTGAGGAGAGGCTGAGGGAGCTGGGCCTGTTCAGCCTGGAGAAGAGAAGGCTGAGAGGGGACCTCATCAGTGTCTATAAGTGCCTCAAGGGAGGCAATGAGGAGGATGGGACTGGCCTCTTTTCACTGGTGGTCACTGACAGAACCAGAGGAAATGGCATAAAAAGTTCCACGGGAACTTAAGGAAGAACTTCGTGACGGTGAGGGTGACAGCGCCCTGGAACAGGCTGCCCAGAGAGGCTGTGGAGTCTCCTCTCGAGATCTTCAAGACCCGCTTGGATGCAGCCCTGTGCCACATGCTCTAGGTGGCCCTGCGTGTGCATGGGAGTTGGACTAGATGACCTCTAGAGGTCCCTGCCAACCATAGGCATTCTGTGATTCTATGATTCTATGATTCTATGATTCTATTAGCATGGGCTCCATCCAAAGGCACTTTCAATTAATGTAAATCTTTCTACAGATTTTAATGGGCCTTGAAAACAGAGAAATCTTGTGTCTTCATGAATTTTGCAGGAAGGGAGCTTGATGGAAGATCAGAAGCTCAGAAGATGGTGAAGTATTATTTGGCTAAATAAAAAGACCATGATGTAAAAAAGACAAAAAACAACGGTAGATGTGGCTAGGTGAAACTCTGGGCATATGAGTAAAAGGAAAGAGGAATTAATCAAAGGGACAGAGTACTGCTTTAAACTAAGGGAAAATACAACAATAATACTGAACTACCACATATAGGAAGGAAATGAAAGCCCGGAGTGAAAAAAAAGTGCTGCTAAGTTTCTGTCGGTGGAGTACAAAGTAGGAAAGTAGAAAGAAGGAAAAGCTAGACTGAGTTTAGAGTACTCGAGGAGAGATGAAGCAAACAATACATAGCACCTGGAGAGAGGAAGAATGCACAGAGCGTATCTGTATTTCACAGTTTTATTGAATATGCTACATGCTACTGCTCTGGTCCCCTCAGAAGGAAAAGACTGGATCTGGGAATGTCAGATATACAGTCAGATTATTTAAATGGTAGCTCTCCTTTCCAGCAAAGGAGACATCAATTCATATTTGTGACCCAGTAAAAGGCACTTTTATAACTGCAGAGATTTAGCAGCAGGTACTAAGGTTTTGAAATTCCAGGGCCTCAAATTCTGGATTTTTTTCTTCCAATTATCTCTAATATAATATGCTATATATATATGAAAACAAAAAAGAAACTAATTTATTATCTTTTCTCATTGAAGGCTCACAGCAGCATTTTTCAACATCATAACCTAAATTATCAGCATTTTTCAGTACCATAACATATCCTAATTGCACTATAGTACAAACTCACTTCCAGCCCCATGAAAGTGTCAACATGTCCCGTTAAAATAATAGCATTTAACTGGGGGAAAAATGATGAGAAGACACAATACTTTTGGCATTTCCACTCCTAGAAAACATGCCATCACTCTCCCTATAATTACTTGAGGTTGCACATTGTTGACATTTACTACATGAAACAAAACCAGCAATAAAAAGGAAATATCGTGAAAGGTACAAATCTAAAATAAATAGGATACCTTGTATCACAATATTTGCTAAAAATATTCATTCATTTCTTGAAAAGATATTTATGTAAAACATGCATACAATTATTTCATTAGGTTAGCAATCTGTTGTTCTTATTATCAAAGATAAAGTTGCACAAATTACTACATTCATTAATTTCCTCGTATCTTATAATTTGACATACGGCCAGTGAGACATTGACAGAAATGCTCTATTTGACCTCAGTGGTTTATGAATTGGGACCATATATGCACAGCAGTGGAAAGAGAAAGCTTTATATAATGTCCTGCGCTACGTAAGGGAGCTGCAGTCAGTGCCACACATGTGTGCATGAGTAGAAGTTGTTGGGGTAAGGGCTGCGTACCCAGATATCCATACATGTCGATTTTTCCATATGTTGCAGCTTCCCTTTTTAGCAGTGTCACTGGGCAAGAGCAAGCACATGGCTACAGGCACAGGAGGGGGTCGTCTTGGTCCTGCTTTGTCTGCCCGTAACCTCAATGGACCCTGAAAGCCACAAAGAGTCTCCTTGTGCTGCCACATGCTCAGTGCAGATGGCATCATCAGAGAATACATTGGCAGACACTCACAAGCACATATTTAGCATGTGCAAATGACATTTTTCTCGGAAGCTTGTAAGTCAGCCAAAGACAGGTGTCCTTCACACAGACAACCCAATAGCTCTCTGACCTCATGTTGACCCTGTCTTACTTCTCCATCTCCTCAGTACCAAGATGCTGCTTAAAATATGAAAACAATAGTTTTCTTCAACAAAACAATGATGTGATTTATTTTCAGAAAAAGAGAAATATTTCTTCCTAATGTCCCTTTCAAAGAATACTTAAGCTATTTATTTTAGTTGAAATTAAAAAATATTATATGTTTAGCCAAAAATGACATTACCAACTCAAACAACACCACAAGAATAAGAATAGCCACATTGTAAATGCATTTTTGAAACATTTAAACAGCTTCAGTAGGCACTGTCAATAATGGATCCTTTTTTGCTCACAATGAATTGTTGTCAGTTTAAAAAGGGGCAAGTGAATGAGGACACCAGTTTACACAGATTGAGATATGGCTCAGTCAGTTTAAAGGGATGTCTGACAAAAATTCAAAGCAATATGTGATGTTTCAATGAAATGAATGCCTGAAATGTCCCATTAATCCGGCTTTGATTTATGAGCTGTCTTTTCAAAACCAACATTCATATCTCTATGAGGTTCATGATATATTTTAAACATATTGTTAGCCTCACAAACATTTTACAGACAAATGAAGAAACTTACATTCATAAGAATACTTAATTATAGCTAAGACAACAAGTTTCTCGAAACAGCATGTTCATAATGGCTTCTTGTTTAGATAGCAATTTCCAGTGAAGAGTAAACAAACCCTAAGGAATACTGTATCTCCAAATTGATTTTTCAGTTACTCAGCTGTGGCATCCATGGATTTTGATTATCTCAGTCTAGAATGCTTTAATTTATAATGAATACTTCTTATTCTGAGTAAGCAAAAGTCCTTACTGCTGGAGTCCTCACTACAATTGTCAATTAGGCAAGAATTAGTAGAGAAAAGGATTAGAACAGATAGGGGGTAAGGACACACATGGAACATGGTGATGAAAGATATTTTCTTTCCTTCCTCTCTGCTTTCTGAAATGTTAGATTCTACCACTTGGGAATAAATGTATCCTCTTATTATATTGATCCACATGCTGAAAAAAACAGAATCTAACATATTTATCTGAACATATGAATTTGTATTTTACATTGAGCATATGCTATATTTCCTATTCACACTAGAGATTTTTGTGACAATAGTTTCTCGTAATTTATATGCCAAACATATTTGAAGATGATTTTCACATATGGAAGTACAAGGCTGACATATACCCTTAATCAGATAATGTAAATTTAATCATATTTAAGTAATACATTTGGGTGAAAACATGGCTCCAGCAAAGTCAAATTGTAATATTTCACCAACACTGTCAATGGCATCAACCTTCATCACAAGATTCTTCCAGTTAGAACAAAGAATGAAAGAGTAAGCAAGCATCTGGCATCTACAGTCAAGGTAAAGAAACCTTTTTTCAAAAATTTTCATTGATTTTCTACGTGAGCTTGGACAAGATAACTAATGCAATTTTTCCTTTCAAAGATATCAAACTGGAAAGATGAAATGGACAGTAAAGAGTCTTTTGATTAGAATTACATTGAAAATAATCTGAAAAAGACTTGGTTTTCAGTAATGGGCATTTATCAGTGGAATAATATTTAGTCAAAACACTCCCCAAAGCATATTACAATTTAGGTCATGCTTCAAATAAATATATTGGCGTCTATGTATCTATGCCATGTCCTATATATACGCGGCATGCCCCCGCGGTACGTGTACACGGTACAGCGCAGTACTGCTCACAGCCTCCTGACCTGCCTTCCCAAGAGCTGTGGCAGCGACAGTGCAAGTACAGCCACCCCCCTAGGATAACAGGGCACCTTAACAGACCTTTTTCCCCAGCCTGGGGCATCACACAGCCCAGCTTCGTTCCCTCCGCTCTGCTGGGACCCCTCGGCGTCGCCTGCTGACCATGGGCAGCCATCAGCCCAGAGCAGAGGGGAAGCCCCACTCAACCGAGGGCTTCGTCCTGGCTCCCCACTGCTGTCTGCATTTAGTATGAGCCAAGACAAACTCTTATTCCAGAGAAAAGGCATGTTTTGGGGTCCAAATCACACAGCTACTCCTCTGGTTTGTCTGTAAGATTCTCATTTTCCAGAGTACAACAAATGTGAAAATCCTGGATCACTCATCCAAAACATTTCTGAGCATTATAACATTTGTGTGGGGCTGGTATAATTGAAAGATATGACTGAAATAATCATTTCTGCAATCAAAGATGAGTGCAGTAGTTAAAGATGGAAAAGACCACAGCTTCACTTTCTTGCAGTATAGCATTTTCAGAGAAAATGTACCAGTCCCAGCCCCAGAACAGACACTTTCCATCTCCTAGTTGCCATTCAAAGACCTGAAAGAAATAAAATAAAAAAAAAAAAGAAAGCCACTGAAAAGGAAGCTCTCTAGTTCATGGTTCAGATGGGAGTGAATGTGAGCTATACAGTCCCAGTGCAGGCTTGAACTTGCAAAGCTTTTCCCTTAGTTGAAAAGCAAGGGCACTGTCTTTCAGGAGTAGTCAGACTAACTGTTGCCTTTCTTTATAATCACATAATAAATCTCTCTTTGTACTGCAAGTCTTTTAGAAAGGTGCATGATGGCATCTGGTCACAAATTACTGGATCGTCTCTTTAAAAGAATTACATTCCTGCAATATAAAAGAATCCTCACAATACAGGTCAAGGTAGAAGATGCTATGTTCCTTTATAGAAACCATTAAGGATCTTATTGTCTGTTTTAAAGAGCATAATATACAGAGCACAGAAATAAAATATAAATCTGTTTTATATACATTGTATAAAAATATGCCAGATTATATGGAGGATGCTGAAGAGAGATGCTGATGTATTACATTATTTCATCAATCAGAAACAAATAGTTAGTACTATAAAAGTTGGAGAAAAAAATATTCCATTTAAAATGTTCTGAGTGTAGCAGTATTTCTGTGTAGTGGTTTAGACAGAGGCTGCTATAATGACTTTCAGCTCAAGAAGTACACGGCAGATTTCATAATGGATGAAAATCCCCCTGCTACATATGTACAGTCTCCATCCAATTTCACACATCCAAAGCCTGAGAATCCAGCTTCATGTGGTAAAAACTTCATCGACGTTTTATAGGACAGAACTAATCAATTTCTTTAAATACATCCATGCTAGTTAATTAACTAGATCAGAAATTCTCCGTCAGAGACAGATGTTGATGTTTATACCTTAATGCCTAATTCCAATTTTACACTGCTATGACCCAACCCAAGACAGACTATGCTGTGAACAGCTGGGTTAAAATGGTAGCACTCTTTTCAAATAGATAAAGGAATACAAAACTTTAAAATGTTTGCTGTACATTCCATATGAAAACCTTAGGAACGCTCAGTAGGGAATGCCAATGACAGATTTGCTTAATGGGGGTTCATATTTTTTTATTAGAAAAAATCAAACTTGAAAGGAAGACTATACTGCAAAATGAACAGCAATTAAAATAATAACTTTAGTGGGTTTATTTCCTGCAACATTTTATTTTTCTGATATTGGTTTTAATTTTCAAGCACTTGAACTGCGTCCTATCAGAAGACAAGATGGAAAAAAAACCAGCAATGGTAAAGAAATAGGCTGAGATTAGGCACCCTATGTTAGGAGCGGTTACACAGAGCCACTCCAGGGAGCTGACAGATTGCGGGCTGCCATGCAAGCTACCTGCCAGTGGGGCATTCCACATGCGGGGCCAGTGAATACTGCCTGATGCCAGTTTTCCTGTCACTGTCCGCTGTTTCTCAGTTAGAAAACTATGCCACTGGTCAATTAGACTGTACATCTTGTGTCTTGGATATCTTGTATATCTTGTATATATAAACAAGTTTTACTTCCCACCATAATCTCTAAGCTTATAGTCCTGAAGTAGTCCATCAGAGGATGTTTTTCTCTAGCTTAGTGCAAGCAAAAATCTCTCTTTCTTCTCAAGAACATATTCACTTGGAAGCTCTCTGGAAGTCTTGATTGAAAACTAACTAACAATATCTGATGAAAATTAGAGGACGGTGAAAATAAAGTGAACAATAATACTTATAAGAATTATGGCTTACATCTCCAAGCAGGTCTAGTATTCATCTTAATAGAGTTTATAGCCAGTAAAATCCATTAAATCTGCCCCACTGCATTATTACATTCATCCCATTACTTCTACATTGAACTCCATCACTAATGTTTGACTAAATCATAGTTACTTCTGAATAAACTGTATCATCCTGCAAGTTAAACAGGTTTAATTTGAAGTTACCAAGCTAGGAAGATGCTGTCACCTTTCTTGGTGACTTATTCCACAGTGACTCACTGTTTTCAAAAGGAAAAAAACAGTCCTACCTAATCTCTTTTTAATTTCTCTGATTTTGCTTTCCAGTCACTGGTTCTTGTTTTGCATTTCTTTGCAAGGTTTAATAGCTGTTTACTAGCCAGTCACTCCTCTGAATCTAATTATGCACCGCAACTGAATCATTTCAATCTTCTTCTTGACAAAATTAAGCAAATCATGGCTGTAAGCTACTCCTGAAGCTTTTGTCTGAGATGGCTTTTGCAATCCTTTCTTAATATTTTTTTCAACATCCTTTAAGGACGGTGCGATATATCATATGCCAAGGCAGAAAACTTATCTGCATCTACTCACTCGCTGCTCCCACATTTTCAATTCTCAAAAGTCAAGTAAAAATTTCAGAACCACATTGAAATTCAGTGCTCCTTAAAAGAAAGCATAAAACCAAGCTGTGACTCAAAACAAAAGAGGTAGGAGAGTCATGAGAGAGGCAACACACCATGTAAAACAGGAATAGGTACCACTTCAGTGGAAGTGAAAATGTCCTTAACCAGCCTGGAAAACTTTTTTTCCAGCAACCACAGTATGAATATCAGCTGCACACATATTCCATAGGATACATAGAGAAAAAAAACTTTTGATTGAAGACATTTTGATGACATAAAAGCACATCCTTTAACAGAAATGCCATGGGATATATGGATATCAGTAGGTAAGGCTCCCACTGTGCTTTGGATCAGGGCTTTTATACATATGGAGAACAAGGAGGACTTCTGTTTTTTGTCTAGAGTAAAATGTTCAAATCTTTCATTAGTTGGGTGAAACTCATTTATCTGTCTCCGTGGGATAAATGAGCACTCCTATTAAAAAAAGAGAAAGATCACTCGGGGCTCTTTCCAACATCACAAGAAAGTATTAACTTCGCATAGTCTTTCCTCTGATTTAAGATTTTTAATGAAGAGATTTTTTTTTATCAGTATTGTCTTGCTTGAATAATGAATATTTTCCTCTTAAAGTGAATTCTATTAAAACAGTCGCCTCCTTGGAGATTAAATATGAAGCAAACACAGAAAACAGCTGCACTTGCTAATCAATACAATGTATATAGGTAATGAGATGTTTTGCTACGAGAAAAAAAAAGATGGAAAAAACGGTTTTGGATTGATCTGAGAGAGAAGCAAAGCAATGCAGCAGTTTTACTAGTGTCAGCACATCTAGTTGCTCAGCTCATGAAGGGCTATGCCATTTTGCATAAGCCATTATCAACCATGCACTTTCATGTATAATTATTGGTGAGCACTCACGTAGCAATATGTCTCTTGGTATCTTGTAATCTATATTTTGTTCGCATTTAGGCTTGTCTGTAAATGATTCATACTCAATGTCATCAGAATGTTTTGGCACTGTTCTGCATAAATCTCATCCATAGCTGATGAAACATCACTGGACTCTGTTAAATGGACTGTGGTAGCTTCTTTGCTTTCAATATAAAAAGGACACGCATAAATAAGAGCAACTGTCACATGTAATACAATCAAAAGATTTTTCATGTTGTAAATATTCTGCTGAGAAGCCGAAGGGAGGGCAAAGTTGGTCCTTCTCATCTATGTTACGAAAACCAGGTTCCCATAAGCTTACAAAGGTACAACCAAGGTCTGCTGTGGTCATCTGTGTGAACAGAAAAGAGGGCTTCAGACCAGTTCTGATTAAACAGAACTGTTCATTAAAGTTGTCTGTATTTGGAAACTCTTTCTTGCAAGATCAGCAGAGAAGACGGGGACAGAATCAAGGAGAACGGACTGACATTTTAACGACTTTCTCTTTACTTGGGAGAGCAATCTTGAGCAGAACTGATTGATCTATTCATTACAAATAATGGGACTAAACTGAGAACTCAGCTGCTTTCAGCTTGGCACAAGACCTAGTCAGAAAGGAGGGAATATTTAGGCTCTTTCAATTAGGGATGCTATTCTACCACCTCCTTCTATGAAAAAAAAAAATCCTGAAATATGCATAGGTTTGTCACTTAAATATTTATTAATCCATGCATGGTTTTTAAACACTGATAGTTGTACCATATTTAGGCCTGTTTTCTCGCTTTGTATTTCAGCCCCAGCAGTACCACCTAATGGTGAGTTCACATGCTGACTTTGGTTGATCTGATAGGCAAGTACAGCCTATGTCCACCCATCCTTGACAATGATTTGCAACACCATAGTACATTCTATTATAAGGAATTAAGATAAAGTAATGACCTAGAGTTGGACCATTTCTAAGCGGTATTAATTCACTGATTCTTTCAGCTTCTAAAAGTTAGGATTGTTATTTTTAAACAGTATAAAAGAGAAAAAGAGAAAAAGGTAAGAGAAAAACACAAAGCAAATAAAATGCACAACCCTCTTGAAATCCAGCACTCTGTAACAGGAAAATAAGAGTCTCCTACATACTACAATGGCGTTTTTTTCACACCAGCATAGTAGTCTTGACTCATGCCCAGGTTGTGAGTTGTAATCACCCTCAGAATATATTATGAAGAGTTATTACTTATCCCAGAGTTGCCTGTCCTCTATTTGAATACGGAATTAATCCTCTGAGCAGCACTAGTCCATTCAGAACAATATTTAAAGGGCAACCTATACTCCAATTTACATGTGTCATATTACTCCTTATATTCTTAAAAATCTGTTCCAAATGTAAAATCCAGAGAAACATTTCCACAGGCTTAAAGTGAAATTTCCATTATAAAAGAAGCTATTTTAAATAATCACTCTTACACAAGAGCTAATTTTATCTGATAATATTATTTAAATTAATAAATCACTGCTATGAAGAAAAGAAGAGGGAAGAAAAGGAGGAGGGGGAAGGTATCATTTTCAAATCTCTCTGATAGTTGGAATACTTTATTTTTGCTCTTCTGTTATTACAGACCACTAAGCAGTGATTTTTTTATCTATTAAATCAATTGTTTAATGTATATATAAATTATGCCTATCTATCCCAGGGATATAGCATCCATAGGTGGGAGTGATGGCAAGTATTGAAGTTATAATGCACTCTTTTGTATCTGATCCAATTTTATCCAAAAAAAAGGAAAGATATTTTCTTTAGTAGTTCAACAGTTCTGTGTTAAAATCTTCATCCTTCACTACATATATATTTAGTTTACATTGTGAAACTATAAACATTGTGGAAAGGACATATGAGTAAACTTAATGTATTCCAGCTTCACCCTTTTTCTTTCACATCTCATATGCAGAATTACTGTGCTCTTAATCTACAACTTTCACCAAGTATATGCCCCTGTAAATGCAGGAATGCAATTTAAAACCACTTTTTGACTTAAAAGTTGACAATTCTTTTTTACTGTATATGTTTGCACCTGAGGCGAAGTGATTTCAAAGTAAAACTATGAACTTAAAACAGTCATGTTTATTACACTATATGCCATATACTAAAAAAGACATTTTTATTTATATGTTATCCCAGCTAAGAAGTCTTTCCCTCCTTAAAAGCCCCACAGATTCAATGACTTAGCTTGCTTGCTGGAGAGTTAGATGACTTGTCATGTTCAGACATCCTCTCAAACATTATTTGCCCAGTTGGTTATTTATTTTCTCCTCTTGGCATCGGTCTGCCAGACTGAGAGGGATTAAGGAGAGCGTTATAGGTACTTGTAAAGTTGGATTTGGGTTACTATAGAAAATGTAGCAGAGGATGGCAGACAGCCAGGCAACAACAAGAAAGTGGATGTGTCTGGTATGACGCACAGCAGTGCTTGAAAAAAGACACAGCTATAGTTCTATTCCCCACTGCTGCTGCTGAGAGCCACTTTTCTCTGACTTATAACATTTCCACCATTTAGCAGAAGATATTTCCAATGCTGTAATAAAGGAGAAGTAAAAAGACTAACTGCAAGCTTATTTGTCTTCAAAGTCCTCGTCTCGTGTACTGGTGTCAAACCAACAGGTATTGTTTGGATATATTTGCAATTCTTAATCTGAAGCATCATTCCAACATTACTTCCATTACTTTCATTTCCATAGAGAGTTCATTACTCAGATACATCTTCCCAAACTCTCAATTCCAAGTAAAAAAAAAAAAAAGGGAATAAGAAATCAAAGAAAATAGAAGTTATAAGGAGAACTCATATAGTTAGATTGTTTTTAGATTTTTTTTTTTAACCCTGTCCATTAATACTTTTTAAGTAGGTGGCTCATCTGCTGGTCTCTTCTTCACGGTTAATTCCTGCATATTTGCTGCCAGAGTTACAACTGTTCATGCTGATACTGCAGAAAAATAGGAAAGATAATACATTACATACGGTTGTCACTTGTAAGTTTGCAGGTGATATTAATCTTCAATTTAGTTGCTTCTGATACAACTGGTATTCGCTTCCTTTTCCTTTCTGAATAATAAGTAGAAAATTACAAATTATTTTGAATCTCCATAAAAAATGACGGAGCGATAACTACAGTAGTCAGCAGTCTGAGCAACATAAGTGTATTTGACCTTTTCATGTATCTTTATAAAAGTTTAGACATAGGATTTGTATTGCCGTGTACCCATAAAAAATAAAAAAAGAACTATTGTAAAGAAAAATAATGTATTACAGGATTGTACGGTTTATAGACAAGAAATAAAGGGAGGAGATTATACATATTCTCAGAAACTAATGAGAACAACCTTACCTGAATTCCTGAAAAAATCTAGAGAAAGCATTATAAACCAATTAACCATGACAGAAATTTCATTCAAGCTTAGCACCTCAGGAGTCCCTGTATTACACGATGCAAAATGAGGAGATTGGAAATCTGGGTTGCCAATTTCCAAACTGATGTTTTAGTGCACTGTTTTAATAGAAATTTGAGGATGCATAGTGTTTTTTTTCCCCTCTAATGGAAGTTATGATATTTTGCACGGAGCAACTGAATATTCATTGACTTAGAAAAGAAAAAGAAAGTGGGAGTATTGTAAAGCCTAGTGTTTAGTGAACTTTTCCTATGCTCCTTTTGAAAAATATGTTTTACATTAAATGGACTCTGAATTCATGCTCCCATTCTCTTATTGCTTAGTCCAATTAAAAATAATGATGCTAATTAAACTCTGAATTACTTTAACTACAAAGACATTCTAAAATCTGAGGACTATTTTTTTATAGAATTGTAGATGAAAAAAAGCTATTAGGGTCATGAGAACATTCTGGGTGACATTCCTATGCACTGGACAATATCCTTCTGTTTTTTTATGTAAAGTCTGGAACTAATAACTTTTGAACAGAAGAAAACTGCGGTCATGGACTTCATGGGGTTAAGACAGATGCTTCTAAGCAATTTCAAAGCCTGATTTACCAGCAGACTGCTCAACCCACTTGCATCTGAAAATAGAGGTTAGTTGCTTTTCCTTAATTCTGCTTAGCAGGAGATTTCATGCCTGAAGTGGCACTACGGTTTCTGCTAACAAACAGCACTACGATGCTCACTTCTGCAGTGCCTAAATTCTTTTGCGGTGCTAGCACTGAGTACCCTCATATTAGCTTTGAACGTGACCTCAGCACCTTAAGAATTATCCCTTTCTCTATTCTTCATCCTCTGTCTTTTGATAGGCAGACAGATTAAGTATTTAGAAGTTACTGTTAATAAAAAATTGTTCATTAGTATTACGATTCAGATGCTTGAAGTCAGGTCTGGGAGTGCAAAATTCTTTTACTTAAATATTTCTGTTGATGTTTTGAAAAACGGTATGTAACTAGCTTGGGAGAAACTTGGGAGACCATATTCTAAAATATGTGAATACTTAAAAATTTTACTGTTAAATCTTAATTTCTGTCTCTTTTTATTCTAACACTATCATTATTGACTGAAGAAAACATTGTGTGAATCCTGCTCTACTACAACAAAGGCTGGTGGCGTGACATTTCTATCTTTGGCCTTCCTTTAATTATGTTCCTTGCTGACCCTCTTGTGTGGAGCCAGTAGCAGAAAGCCCAGCTTTGATAGCAGTGTTTACATGAATGTTTGATAAGCATCTGTCAGCCCTTAGCACTCTACAAGACTGTGCAACACAAAAGACATCCAGGGAACCCTGGAGCTTTTGCCACCTGAAAGCATAATCTGTGTGTTTTCTGAATTTCAGATGAACACAGAGATTGTTCTTTTGCAACTCAAAATGTAATTTATGTATTATTTACTATAAGAATATACTAATCAAAAAAGACAATTGTTACTTTTTATAAAATGAGGCTCTGAGGAGCAAGGTCAAGATGTCTTTTATTGCATACTTATTTTACAAAATTGCATTTGATCTCACTGGATTAAAAAAAAGACAGATAAAATTGAATAGTTGACAAGACAATTGACTTCATCAAGTTGAGTAATGAACAATCACTTGCAAACATTTTGACAATTTCTGATTAGATTTTTCATTTCAATTGTGTTCTCAAATCTTTTGATTTGTTTTCTGTGAAAATTACAAGAAGCAAAACTCTGTTTTTACTTGAGTTAAAAGAGACTCTAAAGCTTAGTAATTAAGGTGACTTTTGGCCTGAGTACATGAATACTAGTTCTCAGTACTACTCCCAATTCTACCAGTAGCCAGCTGTGTGACCTTGAATTAGATGTTTGCTTTTTCAATCTCTATGCCTCATATGCTGCTTTTCATCTTCTGTAACTCATCCGTAAAATCTCTGGGACAGGTGCTACATGTGAAATTAACACATTTTTACCCTTTTGCTCATTCTGTATTACTGCAAGCCATTTGGTTTCGAATCCAGAGTCCATATAGCCTTAACAGTCTGACAGGCACCTGAAATTAACCTTCCCTACCTTTCAGTAACCACCACTCAGCATGCATTCTGGACTGGAAACAACATGCAGCCAGCCAGCAGCAGAACAAGTTCACATATTTTATTATCAAAATATCCAATATTTATGTGTACAGTACTTACTCCTGTACTTAGTAGATTAAGATGTCCAAAAGTGACTATATATATTTTTTTTTAATTACACTGATTTTTATATAAGCAACTTTAGAAAGAAGAGAGTAGGCATGTGTTCACATGTAAGACTGCTGAGAGAGTGGCAAAAGCCTGGTATTGGTTTTCACAGTGTCTTGAACAGCCCAGACAACTAGTATCTCAAGCATGCACTCATCTTGTACAGCCGTTGTCTTTCTCTCACACCTATCACCCATGCACCTATGTCTATCGACAGCAAAGATTAACAAGTCTGGCTTTCCAAAGTCTTTATCTCAGCACTCTACCCTGCTCCAATCTTGTCTTGCCTTTCCTTCCACTTATGCCTTGAGCCAACTCCCTTTGACTTCTCAGAGCATCTTTTTTTCCTGACAGGTACAGACCTGTTAAGTCTGAATATTAATGATGAAGGAACCAGTTATCTTTGATGTCTTGATTTAAATTTAAAATTTTAAATCTGATTTAAATTAGATTAAATGAGACTCTCTTTTTTCTGAGAAAGGACAGCAGTTCCTGTGCTTGTCCTTGGAAGAATTCATGCTCCTATTTGACAGCTTTCAAGGTCTAGAAGAAAGGAATAGAAAAACTCCTTGGGAAAAACTGCTTGGGACTTACAGTGCAGCTCTTCAGGAGGTAACACTGACGCTGACTTTGTTTAGATACGCTGACTGTATACAGAATTCCTTGCTTTGCCGGGTATCAGGACAACCAGTGTTAGCTACTTACGTCTCTCCCTGTACAGAGCAAGGGAAAAGTCTCCTGGGATTCGCAGAAGCTAACGGGGGAGTGGAGACCTTTCGGAGCATGAAATGGCAAGCCATAGGCAACCCCACTGCAGGAAAGTTCCTGGAGTTCTAGAAGATGTACAGCTGTGTTTAAGCCCCTAATTCTTCAGAAGTAAATGATGACTCCTGCACCTGTGTATGAATGAACAAGTTCAAGATAATTCTTTGTGGGTTTTTTTTTTTTTTTTGGTTTTAGTTTGGTTTTGTTTTTCAGTTTTTATGAAATAAAGGCAAATTAAGTTAGCAGCTTTGCCAAGCAGCAGTTGGCTTTCCCAACAGCAGTTCCCAATTTACCCGCTGCATGTGAGATTAAGTCACTTTAATGTAATCATGTAAAAACTGATGGAAAACCACTTGTGCCAATTAGAGAAGAAGTTTAAAAAAATACAAAAGGGAGAAAGAAGGAAAAAGTAATCTAATATTAACAAGCATTTAAAAATTCCACTCAGTGCCTCAGGTGCCATTGATTAGCCTTCCTGGCAAGCCGTCCTTTAGAGTTCCCATTTTGAAGCCAATTGGCTTTTTCTTTCAGACAAGGACATCGTACGCTCAGTTCTGCTCGCAGTGACACTGGTAGATATTAGGGGCAAATGTTATCTTCAAAGGAATTATTCTATTCACACCAGTGTAACTGGGATTAAATTTGAGGCCTCAGAGTTCTATAATAAAAGGTCAAAAGATTTAGGGGATTTGTATATAGCATGTGAATAAATTCTGGAGAAAACATGTTTTTAAGATAGTGTTAGTTCTTTAGGTCGGTCGAAACAAGTCTTTAAAATCCATTTTAAGTCGATCACAGATTTTTAAATTGGCTCATGTGTTTGTCAAAGTATGCTGCTCTAAAATTAATTTTCTCTTTGAGGAATGTTTTCCCTAATATTGTAATCAATTAAAAACATGCTAATTTCTACTCCCCAAGGCTAGATATCTATATTCAATCTTTTTAATACTTTCCAGCACTATTATCTAACACTATTAACTTATTTCCTCTGCACATTGGAGTAAACACAGGGAAACCTGAGAGCAGATTTCAAGTATTTTGTAAAGCTTTTTCTCAAACAAACAATGAGAAAATTGCTAATTAATATTTTCCATTTTTGTGCACAAGCTCTGAAATTGCACAACTAGATGAAACTAATGAATCACGGAAACTCTCAATCTTGAGGAGAGTGTAATACACTAATATTTAGTACTTGTAAGTCCCAACTACATAATTTTCAGAAACAATAAACTCATCAGAGTCGCAAGTATACAGATCGGCATTCATACTATAAGTTGCAGGTGCAAAAAATGCAAGTGGAAATTTTTCTGATAGACTTTAAAATGAAGTCTTTCAGAAAAATGGTATTTTACATATTCAAACATACAACTGTAATATGTCTATTAATGGAGTACCAGTCTGAATAAACAGATACAACCTTGTTTTCAGGTCCTTTCAGTTACTTGTCACTTTGCCAAGCTTGTTTCAATAGAAATTTCTGTCTGGAGAGGCTCAATACAAAATTTGGGAACATCATGTTTACCATCTAATCCCTATCAGACAGTAGGAAATCTGAGCATACTTAAAAGAGGGCTAAAAAGGAGGACTTTCCTTGCAACTCCTTTTTGTTTCTGGAGTACAATGACATAACTGCATCTTTATCTGAATGATGCAGGACACATTCCTAGCCTTTGGAACCTCATCACCTACGCCGAGGAAAAGGCTCTGATGTAGTTCTGGCTCTGGCCAACTGTAACGCTCCCAAACAATTGCTGTGCACAGTTGGGAGTTACCACAGCCAAGGACTGTGCCTATTAGGCAGTTGGATGATGTCATCCTTGTTGGAAGGGGAAAGGGTGTAATCGTATGGCTGTGGGATGCTCCATTCCAGCTGGCCTCGGTGTTGAGAGCGGTCCTGGGAATGTTTAATTTATGAGTATAGATGTAGTCTGAAGCGCCAAGAAGAAGAATTGAAAACAGCTGTCCCATGTTCTCAGCGCCCAACCTGCCAACCATCAGCACTGCTGAGAAGCAAGAAACTGCCAAAGTAAGGCCCAGGAAAGAAAGTCTCAGACAGATGCTCTGTTCCCAGCTGAGTCTCAGGAGGGCAGGGATGGGCTTGTTAAGTCTGGAATCTTATTTGAGTGGGATGCCTAATGGCAGCAATGGTTAAGACATTCTCTGATAGGTAGACAATCAAGGTATAAATTTATATTCTGCCTTATCTAGTCCAAACAATAGAGCTTCTCATCCAATATGCCAAAAAAATATTCTCTGTAAGATGCTTTCAATTTCTTCTGTTGATGTTGTCCCACTTTGAAGAAAAGACAAGATTATTACCTGGGACAGGAGAGAGAAGGGCCACAAACTGAGGACAGCTGGTGCCATTGGGACGGCTGAGCACTCTGCTGTACCTGTGCTAAATATTACCATGAACCAGCACAAAAACACTATACTTTCTTTTACAATCAGTAGTAGATCCTCCCTACATGTAATTTAGGGGATGAGACTAGATCTAAATGTTCTGTATACAAGATTATACTAATTTTTCAGTATTACTCTTTTTTGTTTTTTGATTGCTTGTACTTTGTGCAAAAGTGCACATGCATTATTATTTCCTTTGTATCATCCATACAAAGGACTTCCTTCATCTTTCTGACATACAAACCATAGTATATTTAACTATGACTGCGTGTGCCTTTTTTCATATAGTTAGAAAAAATAACATCATCCTCTTTGACTTCAGCTTCTACTAGGGAAGTAGGAAAGAGCAGTGATGTTAGTGGGAGGTGTGGGTTCCTAGTAACTGTGAAAATCTGTTCCTGAATTGTAGGGGCCAACAAAAAAAGAAAAAAGAGCCAGCAGTGTATATTACTCATGAACATTAACACACAGATGTCTATTCTAACTAGAAGTCAATCAGGCTTAAAATGAAATCTAAAATAATATACAAATATTCAAAAACCAAGTCTGATTCTTTTTGTCCTCTTCATTATCTCCAGCCTCATTTTATGGCTACACCAGGTGCCTCCAACAAAACACAAATGATGCTCTGATTCACTGAGCCCTGGCTGCTCTGAAACAGCTCACACTCATAACAATTACGGCGTTAGCCCTACTGTAGCAGGAAGCACCTGTCCCTCAACTCATTTTTATCTTTCTGTCTTTTGGCTTGCAAAATACAGATTTTGTCAACCTTTTCCTGTTGGGAGAATAATACTTAACTAATCTTTAGAAGCCAGCAAAACCACTGCCCGGCAAGGCTCATCTCAGAACGCACACAACAACTGATGGCTCCTGCAGCTCAAGTTGTCGTTACCAGTGTTTTATCTTAAGTCAATGAGTCAGTGCATCTTGCTGAGAAACTATCTGTTCCGCTGACAAAATAACTCTTTCTGATGCTTCAGTGAAAAACCCTGAAGAAACACAGACTTGTTTTCAAACCTTGTTTAAAGCTTAACAACACTGTGCAATAGGCATCTAGTGTTGTTTCTGTTTCCATATACAGCAGTGACTCTTGTGTTAGGAAAGAGATTTTCCCAGAGAGAGACACACAGAAAAAGACAAAGTGGGGAACCAAACATTGCAGTAGCGAAGTAGAAGTGGAAGGGTGGAAGTCCTTCAGCTGGAACAAAAACTGGAAAAAATAAAATCTATTGAGATTAAACTGAAATAGAATATGAGAAATTCAACTATATATATATATGTATAGAGAGAGAGAGAGAGGGGTGAATTTTACATCAACCTAATGTTTCACTTGAATTTAAAGTGTTTTTTATCTTTTTCTTCCTTTTAGCTTCATTCGTCACTGAAAATCTTTAGTGCTATTTAAAAATGAAATACCAAAACAAATTTTCTTAGCAGATGTAGATAGAAAGGAAACTTCTTCCATTGTAGAAATACTTACATATTTGTTTATTTGTTCGTTTGTCTTACGGTGAGCTTTTGTTGAATTAGGTTTATTGAATGTTACAACTCCATCTAAAATGCAGTTTTTCTTTAGATTTTGTACATCTTCACTGAAAATAAAATGTCCAACCCTGTTTCATGGTTCTAACTCTCATCCTATATTTAGGCCACTGAACTGTAGCAGCAGAAAGACAAGTGTTAAGAAAAAGAACATAGTGGTTCAGAAGATAGAGGACTCATCTGCCAGCTTCAAGCTGGGACATGTGAAATACTTAGTGGAGCTATTATTGCATGAGAGTTGAGAAGTGTAAAAGTTGTAACAGTGAAGAAGGCTTAGATATTATTTTAATGATAAATGTAACAGGATTCATACTTTCATTTACTTGTTATTGCATTCCTTTTTTTTCCTTACTTTTGTCAGGTATTTTATCAGAATCCAGACTTACTTAAAAATCACATACTTTCCTTCTTTGCATTATCTAAAATATAAAAGGTAAAAAAGGTAAAAGGTAAAAAAGCTAAGAGAAATACTTCCAGATTACAATTCCTTCCTAGTAGCAATCTACTAAAAATGCATAAAAACTGTGAAAAATTAGAATTTTTTGTACTTTAATATATTTAACAGAAATTTAAATCAGAATCTCTACAGAGGAGGTGGAGCCAATCTCTCCTAGTACTTGCCTTTGGCCAGTAGCAGAGTTTTAGGAAATACAAATAAGAAAGAGGACCTGGGTGAGCTTTCCTTGACATACCCCGCAGCTTTTAGGACAACATCCTAAATGTCTTTCTCACACAGACCACGATTCATTATCACTTCATAAGTTATCACCTTTCCAAAGAGAATTTTCAAAATTTCACAGTTGTGAAAGAAGACCAAACCTGATCTGGAAAAAATCTCTAGTGGGGATTCTCTAGTGGGAAGGCAGCCTTTCTAATGAGAAATTTTAAAAATTAACAGACGATTCAGTGATGTTTTTCTTAAGGGCTACAACATTCATATTCCACTCTTTTACACAGCTCTCTTCCCCTTTCTCGTCCTGCCGCGTGTCATGCTGGAGGAGAACAGTTGTTATGTCTTACTGTGGCAGTGGGTGTCTGGCTGAAGAGGTGAATTACTTCTGTGCAGCGCTGCACTCTGCAAGGATTTCTCAGTGTCCTCCACGCTGCAAACTACTGTACGTGCAAGGGTGCTGCTGCATTCCCTGGCACTGCACGTCTTAATGACTTCAGGAAGAAAACGATATTTCCTTGCATTTTGAGTGCCCAAGAAATGGCTGACGAGAACAACATAAACATAACTATGTGGTAGAGTTTGAATATATACACTGGGAGAGAATGAACATCTCTCTCTGCTCCTGCCCTTCGCAATCCTTGAGTTCTGCAGTATACAGAAACTCAGCCTATCCTCGAAAGGGACACAATATTTGAAACGATACCACCTGGGGGCCATTCTTTATACATTTACCTATAAAGACGAGCAGACGGGTACTAAATCTAATTTAATGAAAGGACTCGTAGCACATCTCAAGAACTACTGCAGCATGCCCCTGATGCAAGGCTTTACTATAAACCTTACAAACGTTGATCGCCTTGCCTTTCTTTGACCAGTTCAAACCTGTGAAAGGGCTGGTGTCCACTGATACCTATTTTGAACAAGTAAGTTGACTTATCGCTGGGTAGGAGAGATGAAAAGCACATTTTCGCAAGCAATGACACTTTTCACAATATACATAAGTTCTGGGTAATCATTTTCTCAGATACTTTCCATTGTGTAACTGACAAAAGCAGCATAACGTAAAGAACCACGATGCAGATCTTAGGAAAAAGTGATATAAAAAAAAATCCTTTCAAAGCTGCTTTTTCTTTTCTGTCTTTTTAAGCAGACTTGTACTGGTAATTTAAAGCTTAGTGCAGGTTCTCCACGAAATAATATATTAATGAATGCACTCCCACATCTCTTTCCTTGTCAAAAAATGCTGCTTCATATGTCCTCAGTGTGACAAAACCGCTTAGCTTCACTTTGCAGTTCTCACACCCTGAGAAACGTGCAAAGCAACATATTTGACAAGCAGTGCAACATGTAAATGAATCCATTGATCCCTATTAAAATTGTGATTCTTGATCACAGAGGCTAATATGAAGGAGCAGAAAAAGAACTGTACAATAAGACTATAAAATGAACTCATGTAAACCTTGGAATAAGACTTACCGACCTTGCCTGGAGCTGTACAACCTTCAAAGAAATCTAGACACCAAGATTTTAAATGACCTTCTCATTATGAAACATAAAATAAGACTTTTTGAGCAGAAGCAAAAATGTTCCGCTACCTCTGGACAAGTTTCTGAGTCAGAGAGGTGAATTCCATTTCACTGATTTCAAAAGGACTGTGTTCTTCAGATCAAAATTTGTAAACATGATCAACTCTGAAAGTGATCTCTAAGCTCTGATCATGAACCCCTGTAAATATGCCCAGCTACCTGGCATTTTACTGAATGGGATGGTCTCAGATTGGTTTTAAATTGTTGAATATTAATTTTAGAGAAGGGTAAACATCAAAACCAAACTGGTTTAGATCCAATGTGCAAAGAGTAGCTACATCACACAAAGCTAAGTTTTCATAAAATTTTATATAAAGCTGTGCTAAAGGTAAGGGTGATACATTATATGTTGTCATGTATGCTTTCATTAGAATACTGTCCGCATTTACAGAATTAGTTAATTTTTCTCCTCTTTTATTCATAGTGCACAGGCCATAAAGATCAGTAATGTTCTGGCAACATAGTGAAAGGGTTGACTGGCTTATATATAATACATTACAGCAATAGCTGACATAATTTATGACCTGAGGCTCATATTTGTGTTAGCTGTACAAAATTCTGCTTTCACGTCACCAAGAGAGCCTTTCAGCTCCACTCTTGGGTGCCATTTATTTGTAGCAGAGCAAGGGCAAGAAAGTGCAGTCACAGACCACAGACTCCATGCACTGACCACCTCCGTCATAGCCCCCACTGCATTAGGAGATGCAAGACTGTGCTTCCTCGCTGTTATCCTCACGGTGATGCCCGGCAAGCCAAGAGAGCTTCAGATTTGTCTGGCTCCCAACCCCCACTTGCGGGTGACAGCAGAGACCGAGATTTCCTTAGAACTTCAGGACTTTAAAAATCTGAAACACAACCCATATGTCATGTTGTAAGAAATGCAAAATATGCTGGATCTGTAAAAGTGACACGCCAGGCCATATGCTTCAGACAGAACAGCTTGCATACGTCTAGGCCGCTACACTAACTTCAGGAACTGAAAACAGTGGCTAGTCTATTCCACACTTATCCACTTGTTAAATTTGTTTTTGCTAAAGTCAGGTTTACATTTGAAGCCAAAAAAGAGTCAGTCTTTGTCAGGGGCTGGAGCGGGCCGCTTGCTGCCTGCGCAGCGACATCCGTGCAGCGGGCGGGCACCGGGTTTCCAGCACGGCTGCTCGGACGCAGCGGTTCAGCCCGCAGCGAGGAACAGGCACAGGTACAACACCAGGAACCCGCGCGGAACAGCATCCCCCTTAGTGCAAAAAGTGGCAGCCTCACTGTTTCTATCACCACCTGCAACACTTTCTTGGCACATCTTAAAAAGACTAAGCAATGTTAATTCTCTTACTCAGGCCCAAATGCCACAACATTACCTTTTGCACAACAAAACCTGCGGGAACGCTGCCTTAGAAGTCTGTTTTAGTACAGCAAAAAGAGAAATTCTCTAGAGTCGTTAACCTGTGCTCAGTATTACAGAGATCCTGGAACAGGAGGATTCTTCACATACAGTATCCAATGTGCTAAAAGAGCTAAAATATGTACAACTAAGCATGTTAATATTCACCTTTAACCACCATGATCCACTGCTCATAACTCCTTTTAATACATCAACAGTGCAGATGAAATTTTTTTTATAAATCATCAGTGCAACTATTTACATATTTGGAGTTTTCTGCAAAAACAGGTATTAGAAGAAAATACATGAATTTATGTGAACACATGTAACCTAACTATATTAAATCCTTAATAAAATAGGCAGATAATTGAAACATTAAGTTTTTCACTTGAGTGTTCTGCACTCCTCATGAAGTCAAGTGAGCCTTTCAGCAGCGTGCAAGCCAGCTCCCACAGAATCACAGAATCACAGGATGGCTGAGGTTGGAAGGGGCCTCTAGGGATCATCCAGTCCAACCCCTGCTCCAGCAGGGACACCCAGAGCACGTGGCACAGGGTGGCATCCAGGTGGGTTTGGAAGATCTCCAGAGAAGGAGACTCCACAGCCTCTCTGGGCAGCCTGTTCCAGGGCTCTGGCACCCTCACAGCTTTTCAAGCGCTATGTGAATTTTCCATGTTGTCTCCCATAGTTAACAACTGGTACAAGGTATATTGTCTATAGGAAGTTGGATTGGTGACATTATCGTCCCTTCTGGCTTTAAAGTCTTATGAATCTGTTGCTACTGAAGTGAATCCCTTGGCTCCCAATTTTGAGTGGCAGGGTTCATTTATAAATAGTATATTTAATATACTATTTCTGGTATATTAAATATAATATAGTATATAAATATACTATATAAATAGTATATTTAATATACTATTTATAAAATGCATATAGTATATGTATATACAATACAATATATACACATAGTATAGTATAGCATAGTATAATATACTATACACTGGATATATGCTGCTTCTTTCCCAGAAAGAATACACCAAAGCACATTTTCTTTGGTTTGGTATGCTTTTTTTTTAATGTTCAGGGCTTGATCACACATGCTGTTCCCACTGCAGCTATGTCAGGGAAAGATTTCATCATGCCAGCAGCCTATTGGTACGTCCACCGGGAGGTTTTCATCTCTTCCAATCTATCTGTTGAGCTGTAAATGCTCCCTTATTTGTTTCTGTCAAAATGAATAGCATTAGCAAAGCCTTCTGGTTAGACTAACGTGGTAATTTTTGACTGAAATAGGTCAAAGGATACCCATACAAACAGGTCGCCTAGCAGATCTGAGGGAAAACGAATAACTTGTGAGGGAGAGAGATACGCAGTTACAGCCTGGCTGGCTGAAGCATGAAACCTCCCCAGCTGACAGAACAGAATATATGATCAAGGCCTTGCTCTGTAAAATCCATATGGTGCTTTCATACTGCCATAGTTTGAAAGGAAGTGTTTGGAGTGAGGCTGTCTGGGCCTTTGGAGAGCACCCTGAGCACCGGGCTGCCCTGAGCAGGGTCTGTATGGGCCCACACTGTGTTTTCTGGGTAGTAACAGCACTCATCTCCATACATGCAATGTTTGGAATTGAACATATTAATTGCAGTGACAATCTATAGAGTCACAAGAACGCCCTCAGCTAACTTAACAAAACATCTCTTTGCTTCTATTTTTATAACAGCATTCTAATAATCTCTCTTATTTACCTAGGTGTGTATTTAATGAATAGACATTCTATACAACTTTTGTTTTCCCTGGAAATATATGGAAAGATGGATTTTAAAGCTAGATGTCAAATATTAGATAGATTTCACCTCTAAAATAAGAAAAAAATATATTTTAGATATTTGTGTTTATGCATACATTCTGTAAGAATAAAAAACCACTAGTAATAAAAATAATAAAGTAGGCTATTACTTAAAGTTTCAAAGAAACGAAAACATCTCGTGTTTTACTTTTCCTTTCAGACAGAATTTAATCAAACTTTTCAAACATTATATATAGGCACTAAATCTGTCATCATTACTAACATAAGACTGGAAACTTCTTCTTCCTACTAACAATTATTAATTTACTGCTCAAAATGAATGTGACAACATGTATATTCTAACAGGTCTTATAGTGGGGTAGCTTAAGACCTCCTGAAAGTAAGATCAGTTTTTCACATATGGGTTTATGTATTTTCTAATGCTGTCAACAGTGTTATGCCTCACTCATAGGACACATTTTTCCAGGTTACATTTGACAAATGACAAAAATTCCATTTTGCTTTGATATTTATTTCCTTAAAATATTTTAATATTTAGAGATCGATATACTGCTTGATCATGAAAAAATATAGATATATATAACAGATTAGTTATGGCAGCTATAATTCATGCACTGTTCAAAATACGCAGGAATTCCAAAAACACAGTGCTTAACCTTGTTTTTTACAGACACTTACAGAAAATAACCTTTTGTTCTTTATTTTTCCAAGTAATTCTGAGAAAAAAGGTAAAACAAATTCTGCACACTTGCAGTGACACTGGGTTCAGCATTTCAGCTTTGTTCTCAGCAAAGAGATAAAACCTCTGGATAAAACCTTAACATTCCTGTTATTTCTTAAGTGCTCTGAACACTGATTTGCTTTTATTATAGCGCAAGTTTCTAACTCATCATTCTCACCACATGTTTTCACAAGTTTCTGTTAACTATCTGTATGACACTTTGCTTTCCTAGAATTCTCTCTCTACTGGATGTTTGAAAGGGAGCTGAAATGAATTTCAAACATTAGCAGATGAAAGAGCAGAAACGTGGCATGAAGAAGCCAGAGGCCCTCCGCATGCCCTCAGGTTCAAGAACATAAAGCAAAGCATGCACTGGAATATTGCTGGATATAGCTATTCCTTTATGTCCGGCGAATATACCAAACCAAACATCATCTGCCCTTTCTGAACTGAATGCGCCAGTTGAAATGGTAAACCGCTTTTATGAAGTCCAGGAGATGGACTGTTCTAGCTGTGGCTGCTGACTCATTCACAGCTTTCGTTTAAATGTGTCTAGCTGCAGTGGTTACCGTCCCCAGCTCTCCCTCCCACTGCTCTGCCATAAATTCACACTCCCACAGCAGGGATGGCTGAACAGGCGGTGAGCTGCATGGATGCTGATGAACCATCATAGTTTACAGCCCCCCGATGCTAACAGAAACCAGCACTAACTTTAATATAGTTTACATTAATATGCTTGGCAGGAGAAGGCAAGGCAGATTGCAGGAATGGTAACTGTTTCAGCTGTCCCAAATTAATTCATTCCATATGAGTCAAAGTCTTTATTCTCTACAAAACAAACTATCTAGCAGAAGCTAGTGACAAGATATGGAAGTGAATAAGAAAAAATGTAATCTCTTCCTCTACAATCCTCAGAAAGAGTCACATAAAGATGCACTGTAATAAGCCAACATTACTGAAAATATGGGCCTATGGGAAGACTTTAAAAACTTTTTGCTTATTTTTGAGAGGACTGAGAGGATCATAGCAATGGAGAAATGTAACAAATGCATTATTTATTTCATTATTTTATTTCATTGTTCTAATTATAAAGGTATACCAAGTATCTGAAAATGTCTCTTTGATACCCAAGTTAATATTTGTTTATTAAGGTTTGCTTTCTCTTTGTGATTAGCCAGAAAGATTTCAGATTTTCTTCTACAAAAGTCATCTCCTCCTTTGCTATCTTGAGACTGAATTAATGCTGGTAAGCACTATAACTCTGTTAAAGGACAGAGTTTAAAATCAGTCAAAAGGCACCAGTATTTTAGCAGATTTTTCCTATTAGCATGATCAATAATCTTTAGGGACTACCAGCATAATTCTGACAGACGTTTAAGACTTGGGACCGGAGTTCTAAAAGCTGAATATTTTGGACACCACTTTGTCTGCAGATTCCTCCTCTAGTCACAGAGGGATGTAGCAAACATTGTAGCCCTTTTGATTCTACAAACAAAACTTAACCACCAGTTTACAAGTGTTCACTTCATAAAATTAAGGCCTTTCACCTTCCTCTTGCCTGTATTGCTGTGCATTTCAATATATGTGTGTTGAAAGGAAAAGGAGGTGCAGAAGAGGTTGTGTGAGAAGTGAGACAGTTTGCTGGGAACTGGGATGGATAAATCTTAAGCTGCCTTCTTAGAATTGGGCCTATTTATGGTTGTGATTTTTTAGGAAACCTTTTTTTTTTTTTGAGTTATTCATACGGGAATTTCAGCAGAGGAGTCCCTATAGGGGAATAATAAAATGTTAGATGTATTCTGATTGCTTCATCTCTGAGCTTTCCCAGACATATTCCAGATATATAGGAATTAGCAGCCACTATGGCAATTCCTCTCCCAATCATGACAGGTGAGGAAATTAGAAGCATTTTTTCCTACATAAAGCTAACAGCAAACGTAGGAGCTACTCCAGAAGAACCAAAATAAAACAATCATTGTCAAGAAAATGAGTTGTAAAACTGCTCGTTATGGCAGTGATAAAACTGAGGTTATGGACTCTCTGTTTTCCTAACACCATGCAGAGTTCAATGTAGGAAACAGCAGGGAACTTTACTTTCACTTCTACCCAGTGAAACTTGAAACTATCTATAACTTCTCTAGTTCCTTCAGCTGTGATGTTCAAGGTCTAAAGCTTCATGTTCCTTACATGTCTCCTATGCCAAGGCACAAAGCAGGGAGAAGGTGTGCAGCAGGTGGTGGCTTTGATGAATGCAGAGAGAACCCAGCCCCTGTGCATTTACCGAGAAGCACGGAGACTAGGCAATAAATCAATCTTTCACTCTTAAATCGGAATAAACTGCTTCAGATAAACAGCTCATAGAGAAGAAATGATTTGTTTGCATATTCCTGGGTCTAACAATGATAGCAGATACTCTACGTCTGTGAAATGTGTTCAACTAACATAAACCTGGCAGAAATTGGACGTCCTGATGTTTCATCTAAATGGACATAGTATAGAAAACTACTGCCAGGACACATGCGGTTCTAGCAGCAGTGAAGGGGCACTAACACAGAGTCTTCAGGAACATGTTCCGCATGTACAGATTGCTTGCACGCGGGGGTCATATGACCCATCTCTAGACGTCTGCCACTGTAGTGAGATACAACTGTTTTCAATTTAAAATAACACATGTTTGAAACAGAAAATAGGGAAGCAAAAATGAAGGCAGAATTTGTCTTCCCAGGGAAAAAAAAAAAGTAATTTTTCATATTAACTGTTTGTCACAGAGAAAGACAAATGATGTACATTTATGTGCTCAAACTGTTCATTTGGCCTTTAAGCCAATAAACTGAATGAAAAATATTATTGTAAAAGAGGAAATATCTGTCAAAAAAAGGGAGTGGAAATATTTGGCTAAATCAAACATTGCAATGAAAATACAATGTTAAAAGATTTTTTTCTTTAAAAAAAAAAAGAGAATATAGTTTAAATTGTTTACTATGAACCAGAAAAACAAATCATACATTGGTATATAAAATAAATGTATACAGAAACCTCAATTCAAATCTGAAAGAATGACTTAGAAGATTGCAAAAGATGAAAAGAACTGAAATGTTGGCACTGTTGGGATTGTTGATTGGTTTGGGTTTTAAATAATTTATAAACCATACCAATTCCTCTACCTAATTTAGCCTCTACTTAGTTTTGATTGTGGTAATTGATATGAGAGGAAGGAAAAGAATAGGTTATTTTTTTACAACCTTATATAATCTTATATAAGTTTATCTTTGAAAAACAAGTAAAACTAACTCACATTTACTCACTTTTGTCCAGAGAAGGTGTGAGAAGGCCCACGAGTTACCTAAACCTTAAATACGTCTTGAGCGTGAAATTGTGGCCCCACTAAAGATTAGTGCAAGTTTCCTTTTAATTTCACAGGAATCACGATTTTGAGGGTAAATGGCATGAGGCCTCATCTTGCAAATATATACTGGTTTTAGTGAGAGAAAAAAAAATCACTTTCACTCACTAGCAACAATTTGTTGCATTTAAATATTATGCCAGAGAGGTGGCAAGTACACTGATGGACCTCTGTCTTCTGTGCTTCAGAAGGATGAAAACTCCCCAAGTGTATCAGAGGAGTCCTCAAGGTCTTTCTGCAGCCCACTTGTTACCAAATAAAGACATAGTTAGTTTATTCTTTAAAAGTGCTACATCATCTCAGCTGTTTCATAACATGCAGGAAATAAAAGAAAACAGACACAAGAAACATAGCCTTTGGCTGCCACTATTATAGGCACACTTAGCATAGAAAGAAATATATAGAACTCAAAAAAGTAGTTTAAATAGTAGTTTAAATAAAGTAGTTTAAATAAATTCCACAAAGATTTCTTTCTATACCAAGAAACATATAGGAAGAATATGTCATCTCACGTGGCATAAGTATACTTTTTACAAATTTGAATACAGCACATCATTTCATGAGGATATCTTTTCTGACGCATTGTTTTTACGTTGATACATACAAAACAACCACAGCATGCAAACTGAGGACTAGGAAGACTTTTCTGTTTATTGTCCTTGTTTATTTCAAATAACAAACAAATTTTACTGCTGTTACTTATAATAATAGAGCAAGGAAATTACCTACTATATCATATATAAGGAGATATTGTTATGGCATAAAATTTGAAATTAATTCAAGTGAGAGAAAAGAATGGGTACTATGGACACATGCTTCACGGTATACATTAGATATTCTTCTGCCAAAAGCAGTGATGAGCTATTTGGCTTATATATGAATCACCAAATAATAATAATAGTGAAAACAATTCCCTGTAATCACAGGGAATCATTATGGGTCAAGTTTATTTTTGAAAATAAACACTTTACCATTTATTCTAGAAAGGAAAAAACAAAGAGAGAGAACTGAGAGGTTAACTAGCAGAAAAAAATATATATTTGAAATTACCTGGCATATTTGAGAAGAGCAAGTCCAATTTTTCAGGAGGGACATGGTTGGAAAAAGCAGGTTGGAGCTCTATTTCCTTTTCTAAGGTGTAGGTAGAAGTAACCAAACTGCATCCCTTAATAAAAATTATAGCTGTGTGAACTAAAAGACTGATTTAGAGTTTCCTAAAGAAAAGAAAGAAAATCCCTAAGAATGGCATGTACTCTGGATGCAGAAAGAAATCTGCTTGGAAGACAGCATTAAGACTTACAGTCCTCAAGAAGGGCTCCATCATCTGTAATAAATAAGAGCGAGAATATGAAGAGGACTTTCAAGTGGACAGTGTGGCTCTGTTGATTAGATATCCACAAGCAATACTAGACAGACTTTTAAAAATAGGTAAGGAAGGAAATAGGTGTGGAATATAGATATATTCATGAGTCACTGCTAAATCCATTGAATTTCGCAGAACCATAGAATCACAGAACGGCTGAGGCTGAAAAGGACCTCTAGAGATGATCTAGTCCAACCCGCTAACACCTAGATCACATGGCACAGGGTGGCATCCAGGCATTTTCTGAAGATCTCCAGAGAAGGAGGTTCCGCAACCTCTTTGGGGNTGAAGATCTCCAGAGAAGGAGGTTCCACTGCCTCTTTGGGCAGCCTCTACCAGTGCTCTGTCACCCTCACTGCAAAGAAGTTCTTCCTAGTATGGAGATGAAACTTCCTGTATTTGACTTTGTACCCATTTCCCCCTGTTCTGTCACTGCCCACCACGAAGAAGAGTTTGGCCCCATCCTCCTTACATTTACCCCTTAGGTATTTGTACATCTTAATAAGATCTCTCTTCTCTTCTCTGGGCTAAATGGCCATGAGGGCACATTCTTGGCCATGAGGGCACACTGCTGCCTCCTGGTCAACCTGTTGTCAGGCAGGACTCCCAAATCCCTCTCTGTGGAGCTGCTTTCCAGCAGGTCAATGCCTAATCTGTACTGATGCCTGCGGGTTATTCCTCCCCAGGTGCAGGACCCTGCGCTTGTCCTTGTTGAACCTCATGAGGTTCCTCTCTGCTCCATCCTGTCTAGGTCCCTCTGAATGGCAGCACAGCCAACGGGAGTGTCGGCCACTCCACTCTGGTATTGACCACAAACTTGCTGAGGGTGCACTCTGTGCCCTCGTCCAAGTCACTGCTGAACAAGTTGAACAGCACCGGGACTAGTACTGACCCCTGCGAGACACCACTGACCACAGGCCACCAACTAGGCCTGTGTCTTCACAGCCTCCAATTTGTGTCTTCAAGTAGAACTGCTCCAAGGTAAGTAGATTCCTCCAGTAGATTGCTCCAAGATATTACAGGTGACAGAAACGAGGATTAAGAACAGAAGCCCCACAGAAAGACAGAGGAATGAGAGAGATCAAGCATAGGATATTCTAAAGGAGCAACCAGAGTGTTAGAAGAGGATCTTAAGAGAGAATGCAATATCAGATTGTGATATAATTTCAAGATGAGTAGATGCCTTACGACATCTAAGATTGATGATAGGACATCAAGAAGTCCTGGAATGTGGATACTACTGTCTAGAAAGAGGATTTCAAAGATTTTAATGAGAGCGGAGATGCAGAGCTAGAAAAAGGTATGGAAGGGGAAGAAAAAGAAGTGGCAATATGGCTGCATCAGAAAATAAAAAGAACCTAAGTAAATTCCCCAAGCCAAATAAAATGAATTTATGGGTTATTTTCTAGGTGGAATTCCTCTCTAGGCTCTGATACTGCCCCGATTGAACAGAAATTCACACTAATTCGTTAAAGTATAAAACCGAATTGTTCTGCAAGTAACCCATTGCTCATAGGCATACCAGAAAATTAATTTATTTTCATTTAAAAAGAACTTGGAAACACGTATTTTAATTGTTTAAATTAAAATCTTGGTTTTACATTTCTAAATTCTTAAGTGGTAGCTGCACTTTTTCCAGATAAAACAAAGTTTAATTGAATTCATCCACCTAGATTCCATCTAAGACTTGAAGGAGATACGTTAGGGCAATAGCGAATTCACATGTGCAAACATTTTCATGTCTAACTGAAGTTTTTCCTCTAAAACTTGAAGGTGTTTCATGCTTTTACAGAATACAGATTTTTAAAATCTCAGGGGAAGTGTCTTTATTCATCCTAAAGCAGTTATGGTTTATTGTAAAGTAAATACAGTGCAGTTTGGGGTTTTCCTTTGCTATTTTGCCACTGGCCTTCAATACAAACAGCAAAGAAAATACATACTCTGAATACACAAATTGGCCTTACCTGTGGAAAAAAAAGACAACTAAACTAATACTATGCGTAAGGTGATTTCAGAATTATTGACAAACACTATTATGTAATATATAGGTTATGTTTATTTGAAGCATCTCGAGTTGTTGCATAAGTGATTCTTAATGAAGATTTTATTCCTTTGACTGAACCTATAAATTCTCATGTTGAAACTATATTGAAACCAGGGCAAAATCATTTACTATTTTAATAAAGAATTTCAGCCACATTTGTTACTCCATATTAATAACTCAATGCTCCGTGTTTATAAAACTTATTTGCATATAACAACACAATCTAACATAATCCAGAAGCTCTCAGGAGGTGCTACATTCATGAGGTTCAGATTACTACCCTGCTCATGCTTATCTGGGTGTGCAGGGTCTTAGAGAAGCAAGAAGAGCCGAGTTTCCATCTATGCTCTTTGTCTGCTTATTTTGAGTTCACATGTGGCAAGGTGATTCCCTACCTGTGACAAACACACCTGTACAGAAGCAACACCTACTATTGCTAAGCCAGTACTACTACTAAATAGGACTAAATTAATCTAACCTGATATTTCTTTGCGAACAGATTCCTCACTGACAATAAAGGAGACAGAAATTAAGCCCTCATTGTAAATTTATAGAAAATCTGGAACAATCGACTTGTCTATTAGTTCTAGGTGCTTATGGAACAATTGACAAGGGTAGGTATATTCACTAATAATGAAATTAAAGCATATTGCTGTATATTAGTCTCAATAGAAAAAAGATTCATCTATCTTTTTGCTGGCATTTTCTAAAGAAGGCTAAGAGTTAAAAATGTCTTTTCTGTTCACAATCCAAGATTCCCAATTCTGACTTAAATTAATGATTCATACACTAATGTATTTATATATTTTTCTACTACAGTAAGTAGTAGTTAAAGTTTGAATCATGCACTTTAATATTTCAATTACAACTCAAGACATAATGGGTATGAAAAATGCTTGCGTTGGTGAATTACAGCATAAATATCTCCAGGAATGCTTTATATGCAAAACAGATACATTAATTTTATCATGCAAATATATTGTCACATTATATATTACAAAAAATAACAGAATTTGACTCAGAGTTTCACAAGAGGAAGATGATGCTAGGATGGTTGCTTGAAACCTACTTTAAATGCATACTAAGCCATTTAAATACTTAAATACTCATATTGGTCATTTTGTGCTGTGTAGAATTAAAATTGCAGGGCAAAGTGTATTTCTCATTCAGCTAATTCTTAAGTTTGATTTGCTTTCATTTACACTGTACTTCCATTTTTTCCTCAAATCACTGGAATTTTTTAAAATGTGAAGCAACATCTGGAGAAGTATTCAGGAGATAGCAAAAGGCTTAAAGTATTGGAAGCTCATTTTGTTATTTCCAAATGTTGTTTTTTCCCCACAATGTTCCTTATGGCTTGTAACCTTCTTAAATATTATACTCAAAACCAAATTTGTAGCTTCTTCACATCCAATAATTTCCTTGAATTGGACAAGAAATGGGAAACTGGACTTCATCAGATCAATTCAAACGCTACAGTAATAAACTCACCTTTGGAGCTACAGATCATTTCCATGTAACTCAAGCAGACTATCCATAAATATTCAAGAACAGGCATTCATCTCTGGAAAGTCTAAAAGGACAAGAACCAAATTCACAAGATTTGCTTACAGCGCTTACATTTAGAATGAGAAAAAGCGAAGCAGCAGCACTGAGCTAGGCACCAGCTAGCATGAATGAAGAGAGAGCAGGAGTGGGCGGCCTCAAGATGAGGATCTTTCAGACCTTCTCCCATCCTGATGAAGGCAGCTGTGTCTACCTCTGACGCGGTGCTTCTCCAGAATTGACATTCAAAACCTGAAGCTGTTGCTATTCTGTATCCTCATCAGGATCCTGAATTCTCTATTGGGCAGCTGACAGTAACTTTGACCCCATGTATTTTCTCTAATTCTCCTTTAAAATCTCCCCAACTTGCCATTCTGGTACACTTGCAATCATTTTGTGAAAGATAGTTTACAAAATCTATTCATTTGATGTATTAATTCGGTATTGATCACAGCTGTCACCTTTACAAAGTGAAAGTTTACATTTTGAATCTTATGTACAAGAACATCTATTTTTGTTAGCATAATTGTGGGTTTTACAAGGTTTCTGGAATGACCTTTGTGTCTCTGCTATTTCTTGACAAAATTATAGTCCCTCTCTGACTACATTTTATTTTCATTTTTTTCATATAGTGTAAAAGACAATCCCTGCTTGCCAGTAAAATTACTTTTCCATTCCCACATGTTAATTGAAGCAAAGAAAACGTTCTCTTTGGAAGGGTGGAGTTTTAGTGTCAGTTTCCTATATTATGGATATATCCAGGTGTCAATACTGAGGTTTATGTCTGGCTATATATTTCCAAAAGTAGTGATTGAAGTCATAGTGTTATTATCAAGAGCATTATAATTAATTGAATTCACCAAAATTTATTTATAAATATAATTTAAATTGCTATTAGGAGAAGGTAGAAATAAATATTACTGCATGCTTTACATCAACAGTATTTGCAAAGGTATATAGCTCAGGAGGTATCACCTTGCCCAGTAGCTTTTTATGACTTCCAAATAACCAGGGGGTATTAGAGCTTTACGAACGGTTTTCTTCAAGGACTGTCTGATAGAACTTCTGCTTTGCTTATAACCCCTGTAAATGTTAGGGGTATATTTTATTTAGCTTGGACAGTTGTTTACAGCAAGGCTCTGCCAAAACAAAATATGCATAACTTGATATATAGGCCTGATTTTCTGACCTGAGGCTTTGGAAGAAAGCTTACCTCACACACTTCTGACGCTCATTTATGTGCTTGAACAACAGGTACCATGACACCAGAGAATATTTCCGATTTTGGAACTAGGGCTTAACAACCTTCTGAAAGACAGCATCTTATTTCTGTACCCTTATTTTACATTATGTCATTCCTTTTATGCACTAGAATAATCTACCAAATGCATTAATATAAATACAAGAATATCTACAAATAAAAAGACTCTTAGAAAGCTTCAGTGCATTTTTCCTAAGTGAGCCTGACCCTCTTCCATTGTAATCAACAAAAACTCACCGTCTTCAGTGGGAGAAAGACGTTCATTTTGAGGCTATGCAAACAAGGCTATTCATGTTGACATAATTGTCAACATTGTCAACATTGTCAATTGTCAACATGCACTGAGAGGGGTTATATTACCTATATTCAAGGAGTTCTATATGCATAAGTGAATAGCATATCATACACAGTATTTTTGAATTAAAAGTACTCAAAACTCCGTTTAAATGAAGCCATCTTTTATAATTAATGTTATCTGTTTCAAATGACTGGATTATTGTCTTATACTGAATTATAACAAATATTTGATCTCAGGGAATGTTTTCTGCAAATATTTTATGTAATTATTTTAATTTATAGTGAATTTTATGTTGTCAACCGGTTTATTATGGATTGCTATGATACCAAACAGAAGAATTGCATTATGCAAGAGATGTTTTTAATAATTTTATTCAACTTCAGAATGCATAATACATTTAATTGTCTTCAGATAAAAAACCTGTCATTCCTAGCCTGTGAAAGGCAAACAAAGCATTCATATCTGATGTTATTATTAAAGACCTTAAAAAATATGTTCACTGGTGAAAATTAAAATTAACAGTAATGTCCACACTTGCTCATTTTTCAGCTGTAAATGAAAGTAGCAAAAGACAAATTAATGGTGAATTTTCATATTTTTCAGTCCATTTCAACATTAAGCAATATTACATATAGAAAATATGTAAAGCCAGACTTTCTGTGCCAGCCAGCATTATGGACTGGATTGCAATAACAGTTTGTGCCTTCCCATGATGTTCTAGGGTCAATTCTTGTTAACTTTTGCTTTGTGAGAGCTGTTTGAAAGATTACATGTATGTATATATAAATGTCTAAAACAACAACAATAAATTGGCTTGTTGGCACCTTTCATTTATTTAGAGGGCTGCAGGTAGGACTGAACAGATGGCAAGTTAAAACTGAAGGATGGAAATGACTAGGAGGGAATTAGTTGACTGCGCTGTCAGTTAGCTAAGAAAAATTTGACAAACCAGATTTTTCTTCTGAGGGTAAAGTGAAAGTCATTAGTTCAGTGCCAGAATTAATGGAACTTTTAAGCATTTCCATATCACCATATTTACAAAGAAATGGCATCTTTATTTCTTTTTATTAAGCCTTTTATCGCTTTTAAAACTAAGCCAACAGCAGGTTCCTTGGAATAGAATGATTTCCTGAGTGATCTAGCAATGTGATATTATCAAGAAACATTTCCCAGATCTCTTGATTAATATTATCAATAATTATCTATTCATGTAAACTTAAGAAATTGATCGATTAAGCATCTAAGTGATCATTATAAGTCTCCGCACCAAGCTGCCTTTCAATAATCCCTAATTCACTGCATAACTATGCATGAAGGAGAGGCACATGCTCACTAGCTGTTTTCATGCTGTTCAGCATGTACGGGCCAGGAGGTAACAACAACGTGTTCTGCATCTCCATATACAGGCCCATAAGATACACAAACCACAGCATTCAGCTGAAGCCAGTATTCAAGTAGAGCCTGTTTCTAGTAGAAACAAAGTCCTTTCTATTTGCTGTCTGCTAAGTTTCATAATGGTGTCATTTGATACGCTTGAGCAAATGATTCCTGTTTTGCTTTGCTATAATGAAGAGAAATTGATACTATAAATCAGGGTTAGCATACTACAAAGAGTAAGAAAACAACTTTTTTCATACCAGATGCTGGCAACTACTAATTGCATTATAGCTGCACAGGTGTTCTTCTGTTTGTAACTGGAAAGTTAGGAAGCTCTTGAGAAACAAGGTAGCACAATTCTTGCAAAAAGACATGCCTGAGGAACTGATCTTCCTCATACTTGTTAAAATTTGAGTTGGCAGGATCTGCTGTCTGTAGCCAACAACCAAAAGCAAACACATAAACAACTTAATGTTAAGCCACCTGCATAGAATCACAGCAAATTAGGGTAAGAAGGTCAAATCCCAACTCAAAGCAGGGCAAAAGTAAATCAGGATGTTCAGGGTGCTGTGCAGTTGGGGAATATCCCCAAGAATGGGAAATACATTCCAATTTTTGGCTCCTTTCACTGTGATTTGTTTTCTAATTAGAATTTCCTGTATTGCAATTACACAATGACCACTAGACAGTCCAATCCCCTTCTTAAGCACTGACCTTACGTACACTTTTATCTATAGTCCACACTTACAAATGAGAGTCGTGGATGACACCAAATCTACAGCAAAGCTGAATACAAAAATGTAGCATGAGTTACGCAGAAGAATATTAGGGTTATGTGCAGGGCTAGTGGAAATATGTACTATGGCTATACTTCACATATGTGTTTAACCATCAAATCATGCTATAACTTTCATAATTCTTTGTATAATATCATCTTTCCTCACTTCATGCAGAAGTGAAATGTAGCTGGGAGAAGCTTTGACAAACCTCAAAAGACATTTTTCTATTTCTTTTTTATAAGCAATTTCTAGAGGGCAAGATTAACACTGGATAACAATAAGTTATAACAGCAAGTTATCAATCATTGTATTTTCCTAGGAATTGACGCAGATTTGACTGAATTCCTGTATATTCTAGCTTCAGGATTGTCATAACTTGTATTTATTGAAGAAGTTTTCTTCCATAAATCCATATCTTTTGGGGGGATAGTTTCATGTTTTTCTGTACTGAAAAAAACAGAGAGGAATATTTCCCCAAGGTAGTACCTTTGCAGTCTGGGTGATGGAGTCATTTTTATCCTGCGTTATTTGGCCTCTAAGATTCACAGAAGTCAGAATCTTCACAAACAAAATAAGCACACATGCAGTTGTCTCACAGCTTGAGAGACTAAGACAGATGTGCAGATGACAATAGTCTCCTCTGCTTAGGGTCTGATTGAGCTCAACGAACATGTTCAGGTAATATAGCATAACTAGCTCAACACATATTGCTTAGGGACAATGGGAATGCATTTCACTTTATTGTAGCACCAACTATAGACAAAACCTTGTCATTTCCGTCTGTCACACATTTTCTTTTGCCATTTTTAAAATCACGCTTTAGTCTCATCTCCATCTGGGGCTGGAAACAGGGGCGTTGTAAAGTTGCAAGAAAAGCTGCTCTCTTGGCATTTTTTAGCTTGATTGGATGATGAGAGCTCTGAAAATGCAGTGCCACGGGCTGGTCTGATAGTTCTAGAGAAAGTTTGCAGATGCAATACGCTGACCAAATGCACAGCAAAAAGAAATTTAGGATGGCAAGCACTGCATTAGCACAGCTCATATGGGAAATAACATTTTTCTAACGGAGACAGATATGCCCTGCATGCCAAAATCCCAAACAGGGCTTCTTCAGATCTGTTCTTTGGCTTTCTGAATATGTATTCACCAATCTTATAAATGTCATTAGCACATATTGTGGAAAACAGAAGAAACGGTAAATCAAATTATGTCCCAGCATATAAATGTAAATGAAGAGTTTGGCTTTGTATCCGAAACTCAGTAGTTAAATAGCGTATACAAAATGAAAGGGAGATAATTGTTCAATGTTAATTATGCTAGATTAGGTTGTCCTTGGAACAGGGTAACAGAATAAGTAAGAAATGATTTTACTTTCACAAAGCATGAAGCAGCAACCTTGTAATTTTATTGACCATTTGATGATGGTCAAATTTACACTGGGGAACATATATTTTCCTGTTCCTGCATCAGCACAGAAACAGAGGCGGTAAAACAATTTCTGCTATTCTTTAACATTGGCACTGTTAAATAACAGCAAAGTGAATGCTGAATGTCCTCAGCATTACTGAATGACAGTAATGTCAGGACAGGACTGCTGTTGTGGAAGAAATAAAGCGCTCTGCTCTGCAGAGATGCGTGAGGCTTGATGCCCATGAACCTGCCGCATTCCTTGGTCTCCACCTAAACTCTACCGGCAGTGTCTTGAGGAGGTCTCTCTCGCTGGACCGCTCTCTTGCTCAGGGCATAGTGACTGCGCACTGCGAAGAACAACCAGGGGATGAAGAGCAACCCGCACCTCTCGTTCCTGGCAAGACTGAGTTTGCTGGGGTTTGTTTGCTTTTTATTTTGTTTGAAATTACAGGCTTAATGAGAATTAAATATACTGTGGCAGAAAAGTAAGAAGTAGACAGTGGAATAGCAATACTAAAGACTACTATACTAAATTATGAAGAAATAAAATAAAATAAAATAAAATAAAATAAAATAAAATAAAATAAAATAAAATAAAATAAAATAAAATAAAATAAAATAAAATAAAATAAAAGTCTTTTCAAATACTTCTGAAAAATCTTCCTTTAATTCATTGCTCAAAATGTGTTGAATTGAAATTTTAATACATAAGGCTCTGTCTTTACCAACTTTATGTAGAGTTCAAGAAGCTAACTCAATTTTCCTTCAGTCTTTGTACGAGCTTTAACATACCAACCTGTCCCAATTGGATCTCATGACAAAGTTCTAAAAAGGGAGCTCCTTATATCAATTCCTAAACATGGAAACGGCAAATACATAGAAATGTATTTTATTCTGAGGTACCCTGCACTACCACATCCATTTAAAGCTGTTTTCTAAAACATTAACACAAAACACTCATTAGTTCAACTGCCATATCCTCAGGTTAAGTTTTTCAGTTTGCCTTGCTTGCTGCTTGTCCAGCTCTTTCCAGAATAAACTTCTGAATGGCTGCTCCGTTTCTTCCATGCTAGGATTTGAATCGGCTGTCTTTGATCATTTCTGTCTCTGAAATGACAATATCCTATAACTATTTCCATCTTCCCCACCATGGATACAGATATTTTTGTACGGTTGTGTCAAACCAAAGATTGCCAAATAGCATATATGAAATATATAAATATTTTTAGCTCCTTTCTCTTTAAACGTGCCTCTAGAAATTCTAAGCTCTGTTCCTTACACTTTAGTTATCCTCACTTTCTTCCTCTGTGGACAAGACTTTGCTAGAGTACACTGCATATTTTCTTGTTATACTTCTGAAACCTGACAGTACTAAACAGTTAGGTCAGAACACTCACATGTCGGATACACCCACATGTTGAATACACTAATTAGTAGGCCAAGCCAAACACAGGCAGGTGTTTAGTGATTTCTAAACACTTGAAATAAAAATGTGAAAACAAGAATTGAGAATAATAGTGATAAAGAAATTCCAGTGATTGCAATTAAAGCAGGAGAAGAGCAATCAATTGATTCAATTTCACAGGTCAGTCTCAAACTACAGATTTACACTCAAAAGGAAGACATTCTCAGCCAAGGATTTTCCTCACTCACTTCCTTGTGCATCAAAGGAAATAAAATGATCTCTAGTGGTAAAAAAAATTAAATGCAATACTCGCTTTATTAGAGAAACACTACAGCTGCAAAGTTGAGTGATATTCTAGTATTATCACTGTTCTTCATTTGGTAAATACCTTTCTAGCATTTATTGGAAGAGATAGAAGGGGAAGTTTTACCAAACCACAAAACAGCTTATGAATGAGCAGTGAATAGTTTGTGTCCTTCTGAGCAGTTTAAAGATATTGATGAGATCAATGACTCATGGAGCAAGTGCTTTCTGGCTCTATTTCATATTGGATAGGAATGCAATTGTTTTTTCTCATATAATCATCAAGCTACTGTTTGTGTAGGACAAGCTAAACCCTATTGTTGCGTTGCAATGAATGCTCACAAAAAATATAGTATTTTAATTATTATTTTATTTTTTTTTGATAATTTCTAAGCAGACCCACTGGAATGACTTATATCCCTGAATAACTAAATAGTCAGTTTGCTAAAAAGATATTATTTTGCTTACAGTCGTTTTATTTGTTATGAGAAATTCAGAAAAACAAGTCATTACTCAATGCAATAACATCTCTTCATCTCCTTCTGCTTAACTTTATTTTCTCACTCCATCATTAACCTTTTCTTCATAGTTCCTAGAACTAGAGTAACACAGGAAATAATGCTGCCTTGGATTAACTTTTCTCAACGGCCAGTCCTCTAGTTTCTTCTCTGTTAGCCTTCTGGATAAATCATGCAAAGTCTGAAAGATTCTGCCTGCCATTCAGAACATTTCTTCCTATGAATACATGAGAACTTCGAATATGGAATTAGTGTGATTAGTGAAGAAAGAGCAGACAAATTTCATGAACATGGAGGAGCAGGACAGCACATTATTATAAACCGTGAGTAGCAATCCAGACTTAAAGACTATCAGACAACAATATCCTGAGACATCTCATAGGTCTAATAAACGGCTTCTCTTTCACTTCAGTAGAAGGTGGGAAAACCACCTCATTTATGTTTCAAAGCTTTTTTCCCCCTTTTTGGCAAGCATTATTTGTCTCAGTTTCAGAAACTGAATTCCAATATCTGTTTTCTTCTAAGCAATACCACAGGGTAGTTTAAATTCTAGGTAATTACATTTTGAAGATTAATCTTGATGATTTGTATTTTCACTTGGTAAGAAGAGAAAGAGTATATATAAAAATTATGAAATGTTTAAGTTCAATTAAAAGAAAACATAATGTCCACAATTGCCACTATTTTTTTTAAGTGGAACATTTGTCATAATTCTAAATAATTCTAAACAGACATACATCCCCTGTAAAAGTCTTAACACTCCTCACAGAGACAGTAGGGTTCAGACCATGAAGAATGAGAAAAAGGCACAATTCGTTCCCCTAAAATACAAGAAAGTCATGTCTTTTATTAGCATGTAACAATACAGAAGCACATATTTCATAAATATAACATGCTAATTATCATGGGAAAAACTAAGTTTAAACACTAAGTTTAAACTAACTGAAGTTTAGGATGACCACATGGGCCAGCCTGTAAGCAAAGATGCTTCTGTCCCAGCTGAAGATATTAGCTGAAAGGTTTGTGGATCTGCTTTCAGTTTTATGAATTTTGAGAAGGATAGTATTTACCATAGCATGAATATCAATATAATTATCCTTGGTGGAAGTCAATATAACACACACTTATGTCCTTGGCTGACTTTTCAGACTATTTTATATTTGTTGTTTCTAGATATCTAGGACCAAGCAGTGCTACGAAAAATGTCCTCCTTTTTGATGAATGCATCATATATTTTATTCAATTAATATCTAGAACATGTTTCCAATTACATAGCATAAAAATTATGACTGAAGGTTTTACTTATTTATTCAGAAAATTGTCTGGGATTTATGTAACTTGCAAATGTTTGTCATTTAATGAGACATATCCTTGAAATATGGTGCCATAAGATTAGAAATATGTATGCATGGAACTCATAGCCACTTGCAAGTACAGTGAGCCACTGCACTGGAAAATTATTCCCCAAAATAATATGCCAGTTGATGCTTGCAGGAACACTGCTAGAGCAAGAGACATTAGTTTTTCCATTCTGATGGTATTATTCATATGACACCCAAAATAAGCCCATTCTCTGAACAGAAGTAAAAGCACAATTTTTTTTTTAATTGCAAGCGTTGTTTTGGTTTGGTTTGGTTTTTATTTGTTTGTTTTCTTACACACAATATTCCTTGATTTGTTGAAATTATATCAAAATCTTAGTTAGATTGCTGGAGACATCTCTACCAAAATTATTATTTCTCTCAGAGTATAGTATCAGAGAGCCCCAGGCAATAGTGTGTAACCCCTGGAGCTTCTTGTTATCGGGCTGTATATTATGCAGGATTACATTTTCATACTTCAGTTAACAAGAAAAAGAAACACTGGTACCTTGCATCTAGTTTTGCACTCCATTAGAATAGCTTCAAGTGGGTTTTTGTAGACTTTAAGCTTTCTGTATCCAATACCATTTGCAAGCATTTGGCCCCTAGGTTTCTCCTTGAATCTGTCCTCCACTGTCTTTTTCTGCTCTTGTTTCTGGTGACATTTTCTACACCATAGCTTCCAGCTATCCCTCAACCACAAAGGTAGTTGAAGCAGCTTCCAAAAATACCAGCTCCCAAGAGCAGCCCTTCTGTGCTTAGAGTACAAAATGGGTCTCCACTCCGTGTAATAAATGAATTCATGATTCTCAATTCCCAGCTGACATTAATAGCAGCAAGGAGCAAGAAGCGAGTTAATGTTAATTTCTGCAGGTAATGCGTGAACGCAGACAGGGAAAGCTTGAAAGGTCAACATCTGCTGTCATGCAGGAAAGTTGCAAAATTTGATTGGCCAGTAAATGTCAACACCATGTTCTAAAATCTACATGCTATCCTTTCAATTTAATCTTAGCTTGCAGCCCAGCTAGAGATCATGCAGCATGTTTCAAAAACCCTTGAGTTCGAAAATGGAGCTGTATGATTGCCTTCCCATGGCAATAAGGCACCTGTAAATTACAAACTTGTCATTTAATCAGCATAGTAGGTAGTACAACTGCTGTGACTTTTTATATCAAATTTCAGGGAATGCTGAAGAACCCTTAATGATTATATACCATAAAGAACTGCAGTTCCAACTGTTGCCATGGCATTATGTACTCCTCTTCTTTAAAAGCTGTGACTAGAATGTAAAACAGACAATGAACCTAATTGATTGTCCCCTGCACCTTGCAGAGATGCTTTATTTTTGCCTCTATTTTGTTCTCTGTTTTGTCTTACAATATATCAGATACAGAACAACATTGTTTAGTGCAATGATGGCGTTAGTTTAGAGGAGAGCAGACACACTTTCAAAAGCAGAAATATGATAACCAGCTCTAAGCAAATGAGAATGAAAATCTCTTTTTTCTCTGTGACAAACAGCAGCGGCTGTGGGAAAGCATATTCTCAGCTTATGTTTACATACAATTTGCTGTTAGCAGAAGGGCAATATTGAATCAGCAGAAGCTTCAGAGTGAGAGGGAGAAGGGGAGAGTGTGCACATGTTTATATAGATAGATAGGATAGAAGGTTTTGTATAGACCCAGTAGGAAAATGTGCCTGCAAGGTTGTGATCCTAAATGCAACTTAGGAAATAGGGCTAAGTGTTGTACTGCACTGATTTTAAAGTTGCACAACACAGAATAGTCCGAATTCCTAGGTACTGACGGTTGCATGGTGCCTGCAATCAAACACTGTACACTGCTCTGTCCGGCCTTTCTGGGCTGTGCTCCACCTCCCTGGGCCCCGGCGTGTCTGCTCGCGTCTGTCTTGCCTCCCGAGTAGCCTCCTGCACCTCTCGCCATCTGTCCAAGGCGGAGCGGGAGGAGGCAGGCGGGGACGGCTGCCAGGGCACCGCTGCTGCGCGAGCGACGCGGCCAAGGCAGCGGGAGAGAAGGGGCTGGCGACTCTCACCCTCAGCCACGTGAGAGGATGTTGGTGTGCGAAGCCCAGGCGGGGAGACTTTGTGCTGCCACCTCCGGGCAACTGTCACTGCTCCATGGGGCAAGCTCTACAGTCTTCAATTTCCCAGTGATTTGAAACCAGCCGAGCAATGTGGAAATCATGAAGTAAGAAGGTTAATATCTTAAAGCAACTTCTAGAAATTTCTGAGAGGTCTGAGTAATTTTTCCAAATTAGTTTCTAAAAGATGTATATGTATTGCACGACCTGCTATGACATTTAAAAGCTCCTTTTTTGTATGAATTTCATGAGAGATTCAAGTCTACTGTTCATCACTAGTAGACACCTATGCAAAAAAAAACCCCAAACCATTGTTCTTTCATTGTCTATACAGCATAGTGTAGTATATGTAGCACATAACAAATGTTGAAGAAAAACAATATGACCACAATGACACAATACTGATCTTAAGCCTGTGTATGTGGCAAAAAAGCAGAGATGGAAGAGAGAATGAAACAACAGAACTGGTATTGTCAATGAAAACATCTATATAGAATACATGAAAATATTCTCAGAATTGGAGTTTAAACTGATTCTTTAAGGAAGCTGGTTCTGTTCTTTCCCATACATACCCTCCTCCCACAAAGGAAGAAAGAAAAAAAAAACAGGAAAAATACACTCTGGAAACTCATGAGGAAAAATCACAGAAACAATATTTGGGTCATCTAGAAAGTGACACTATGGACTATGACTTGGATAATGGCTTTATACTTTTTTATTTACTCTTTCATTAATACCCACTCTGGCTTATAAAAGAATAAGGAAACTCAAACAACAAATTACCAAAAGCTTGTAGAATTCTAGTACTTGTACAGATGCCTCACTTCCAAAGCTTCCTACTCATTTTTAAACAATGCTTAAAGACTGACCAGCATTCCAGTACTGGACAAGATTCCGTACAATACTACTGAAGATTATTTAGATTCAAGATTATTTACTGTGAAAGTAAATGGGGAAAGCAGATAGGGAATTACGTACAAGTCTGTGGGCACAGTCTTAGGAGAGAAAAGTGTTCCACATTCCCCCAGTGTCCCTTTCCGAGGCAAAATATCACGGGTGCAAGATATCCCTTCCATATCTTGTAGTCAGTAGGACAGCATGCCTCAAAGAACATCTAGCTGCCAGAAGTCTCTTCTCGGAGAGCTGCTCTCCCAAGCATGGCAATGCCAATAACGATTCTTGAAGGGACTGCAACTTACATTGTTTCTGTCCTGCAGTAAATGTATTACTGAATAGGTAAGCAGATTTTCCTGCTTCCTTTTAGGCACATCTATTCATTTTATTCATTTCTTTATTTTAATAGTGCTGCATTTTGTATGCCTCGAGTGAAAGGCACTGAAAACAGCAGGACGGAGGTTTTGGCATTAGCTTCGCGTGTGTACTGCCAGTTATTTTGCCTCTCATTGATCTGGTAATACATGCCAAGTCAATGGTGCATAGCTACTCTAATAGCTCCTCTCAACACTTGTCCTCCTTATCTCAACCACAATCACTGAAGCAAAGTACCTTAATCTACCTTTTAAATATAATTAGATGAGTAATTCGTATACGGATCTGCTCATTATTGATTTTCTTTAAATCTCCCTCTCCCCCAAAGTTATGTGTAGTAGAAGTGGTACATCTGCTCACACATACATTTAGATTGTTAATGATTCCTTCGAACATCTGTTATACTGCTACTGAACAGTTGTGGTTTCTTTAAGAAGGCACAAGGGACTGGACCTGTGCCACCTCAGTCTTGACTATTATTTTTTTTGGAAAAACACCTCTGGGAGCCATTTACGTATATGGTGCTGTGACAATATAAACTTATGGCTCACTGTTTCATCACTTCTTCGCCTATTATGTTATTGATCAGTCTGTACTGTTATCCATGGCTGGAGCACTAACTAGTTTATATTTTCATTTCATTACTCACTGCTCTCATGGGCTGAGCATTAAAGTGTCACAAATGCAAAGCCCTTAGTGGAATGGGATACATGGCTGAACAACAACGGTGAGAACCTCACATCGAAAAATTCATCTGGGCTAGAGATGCTGGTAATGCACAATAATGTCTCAGTAACAACAAAAAATGATCAGGCAGAAATGCTTTGGAACATTTCCCATGCATCTTCCGTTTATAAATATGTGCATGGGAGAAGAAAGAGGTCAGTTTATTTATTCACAAGCAAATACTTTGTTCAAACTTCCTTAAAACAAAAGAGTTGTAATTGAATTCAGTCAGGCTAGCTGCTATTGCATCATAAGAAATTTGGGGTCTAACACTCAAATTGGAAATTCTTGTGCAGAGGCAAAGCACTCCAGTATTTTCATAGTTCTAAAATAAATTCACTGTAAGGTATTTTGAAAAATGGTGAATAGCTCCTAACCTGACTGTGGATTTGTTTTCTAGTCAGCTGTACTATGTGAGCAAACAGTGCACAGTGATTTATATGGAAGAATCAATACGGGTAGAATTGCTGCTGATTCCTAGGATGGATTTCTATAGCTAGTAATTGTCCATTAGCATAGTTTTCCCTGCATGTGTGCCACTGGTGCTACTGTTTCACATAGGCCTCAAAGCAGAAAGAGTAGAGATGGAGGATAAAAAGCCTTGGCTTATGCTATATGCCTAGCCCAGCCTCATTCTGATCTGGTATAAAATATAGATGACATCTAACCTACTTCAAATTCATCTAATGATGATACTTTGTACTTGGAAGCACCTATTTTTATGCTAGAACAAAGGAAGGAAACAACTTCAGTAGCCCTGAAAAATGATGATGGGCACACATCCATTTTTATTTTCTATGACCTTTCTGCAGCATAAACTGTCCCATTATTAAAATAGCTCTCTTTCCACCTGACAGAAATGCCAGGAATCAAGGGAATGACTTAATATGATTTAGTGCCTTCCTGAGGAATGTACCCAAAAAACATGCCCAGAAACCTCCAGTTCCAAACCTTCCCTTTTCTGGAGTTCCAAGAGGACAAGTTCTCTCTCTAGTTTAATCCCTGTCTGAAACTGCTACAAGAACTGATGAGGTAAAAGATTAAAATGCTGGTAAAATGTCGATAAAACACAACTCGACGTATTTTTCACTATGCATGATTGTTACTACCACCAATAGGTAATGCTCAAATAGGATGAATTTTAATCATTTAAAACTGCAAGACAGAAGTCATATAGATTAAAAAATAATAGTCCTGAATAACATGAATAGTGGTTATTAAAGAGTCTCCATCCCCTGATAGGTCATTTCTTCATATAAGTTATCTCCTTCTTTTCTGCAAAGATGAGAGGTTGTAGTAAACTTGAAATCAGATTTCAGTGAAATATTCCTGCAGCAAAATAACTACTGCAACTGAACTTCAAAACTAGGCTTTACTGTCTGCTATAGCTCCAGATTCAGGAGTCATAAGTAAAAGAGTGCCTAAAACATTGGTATGAAACTTTAAGTAGGCAGATCTATTCTGGGGGTGAATAGAATGGAACTTTGGGATCTATCAGATTCATATTTTAGTCTTGCCAAGACTGTATTTCAAAGATAACTCCTCAAACCAGAACAAAAGGGGAATTTTAATGGCTTGGAATAACTGGTAATGAAAGGCAACAAAATCACAAAATTGCACTCTGAAACTCACTGAAAGGCATTCACAGCCTTTTAGAAAGCCATTCAAATTAAGCAAATTTTAAAAGTAAAGCTTAATTGCATAGTATATGGATAGTTATAGTTATTATTTTAGTTCTCTTGCATCTCCTTGGGTAAAATGTGTAGTCATTACTGAATGACTGTGGTGCCAGATCTGCAAAAAGTTTATAACTACAGAAACTGACTACTGAAATAGGAATAGAGCTGAAATGAAACCATTAAAGATAGCTATAGCTGAAAGCTCCATTAAACTTTAACAACTATTATCTCGTGATCTCATATAGATTGCAACTCATAGAGGAGTTCACATTGCATTTGTACTACACATAACTATTCACAATGTAGAGTGAAGTAATGGAACAAATCATAAAAATGATTGAAAAAAAAATCAAGCCAAAAACAAAACAACAAATAATACTAAATGGATCAATAAACTAAATAAAGCTCAGCTAATATAAGGAAATAGAAATTGCCAAAATTAGGTGTTTTTGGAACTAAGTTTGGAACTGAGAAAGTCAAATGTCTCCATTCACTCAAAATCTTGGAGAATTGCTATCCTAACTCCCTCTAGATTCTTTGAATATGCTGGGAGTTTTTTATTTGTTAAGTATCATATAGCCTAAGCACATATTCTAAATTATTTGCATCTGAAAGTTTTGAAATTTACAGAACAGAGATTTTTTTAGAATGTATAGAATAAGAAAAGAATTGTTACAATTTCCCAGAATATACTTTTACAGTAATGCAGACTACAGTATTTCGCCTGATTACTCAAGAAAGCAGCTACGTTTGCAACTGAACTGCAATAAAACTTTTATTTAAAGACTTCCATGAAATACCACACGAAATCCACCACATTCTAAATTGCCTTGTTTTTTCTCAGTGATTTACTACCCTAAAAATTGCACTTCATTACTGATTTAAAAGTAGCTAGGCTCAGTTTCAAAGCAATACCTTTTAGCTTTGTCTGCTAAATTAGAGGTATTTGTACTACATGGGTATTACAGTTCTTAACCCTGACATGAGCCCTAAAGTGTAGACAGGTAGGGATTAGTGTAGATACAATTGTATACATTTCATTCCAATCTTACATCTGTATTTATTGGGAAATAAGCCTAAATATCTCATGGTTCAGCTATACAGCTATAGCCAAGTATATATAGTTATGGCTAAGCTGGCTATTGGTATCTTTTTAACCTAAATTCCAAGTTAAATATCATGAATCAAGAAACACTGCAATATCCAACTTTTATTTCATTTATGGAGCTCATTCCTGTTGTGAAAGACTTACCGCATTATAACATTTGTCAGATTTCCTGCATGCAGAGACACAGAATTTTAAAGTAGAAATGGATGATAGACTTTGCTTCATGTGAGAAAAGAAATAATGTAGCTATTTTGTCTTGCAAATGAATTGGAGAGAAGCCTGATCAGAAAGAAATAGTGAGTTAACAGCTGCTATGTATTTGTTTCCCAATCTACCAGCATGTTTTCAGCTTTCAGAAAACTGTTGCAGTCCATGTTTAATAACAATCTAAATGGCCAAGCCATCTTCTTTTCCAGAAGAAATTATGTGAAATCCTGACTGAATATAGTGATGTCTTCAAGCAAAGGAAGGAATATAGAAAAAAAAAATTACTAATATATTCCATACAGAATTTTAAATTAGAAACAATCTGGTTGAAGCACTTTGTATATAGAATTTCTTATTGTACCTGCCTAATAGTTTTTACTGTGTCCTCATGTGAAACTTTAATATGCATCAAGCCATTGTCTTCGCATCAAGCCATTCTGTTCATATAAATAACTCATATTTATATGGCACTTTCTGCCATGCAAGCGACATTTCAACCTCTGGCATATGCACAAGCTATAAAACTGCCAATTTACATTTTTGGAACCACAAATGATAGCATATATTTCTGTAAAAAGAATAAGTGCATAAGAATTTTTAATCAATCATTATACATTTCCATGCATATCTCATGTGATTGATTGGATTTTTTTTTAATGCACATAAACAGCTAGTTATTTCTCCACTTTGTTAAGAATGCTGGCCGATATTTTATTAGAAAAGTAACTAAGTTTCTATTTTCAAATGTCATCTACAGCAGTTGATTAGTTTAGGCATAGAAAAACATCTTAGAAAGCCTCATCATACAAGGAGCTCATCTGTAGCTTGTTAACAAAATTAAATGACAGCTAATCTAGTTAGTGGCTTTTTCTCCTGTATATTTTGTAATTACAAGATTTGGCATAAAGTTTACAGCTAAGCATGATTTTCTTTTTTCAACAAATTGTTGAGTAAGAGAACTGCTACACTGTTAGATTAATAAAATTGTATGAAATTGCATAAAATTACATTGCAAAATTAGTAAAATTAATTAAATTGCACACATACAGATGTGTTTTAAGTTGAAAGAGAAGGTGCAAAAATTTACCTCTCCTCTTTATCGCTTCAGTACTTTCGATAATCATTCTAATAATAATAAGCTTTTGGGGTTTTGTTATGTGATTAATAAAAGCTCTGCAGGACAGAGGTTGAAATTACTTTGAAACTGTTGTTGATTTTTTGAGAAAAATGCTTTTATAAATGTTAAAACTAAGAGATCGTATCCAAAATATTTTTTGTTGTAATTTCGAAATATATATGTGCTTTTTATTTGTGCTGCAGTAGTCACAACCCAGACACTGCATTATTGAAAATATAAAAGTGAATCTGACTTTTAAACAAAATGGAATTAACTTGTTTAATTTTCACTGCTTAAGATGAGAGCAGACCAGCATAAGGAGCATTTTCAGAGTTCTATTAGTTTGAATAGATGAAATAGCTATTAGTGACAAAATAAAAAGGAAATGTGCCTCGTTACAATGTAAAATTCATTTAAAGAAGCTTCTTGCAGAGAGAGTTCAACCTGGAGCTGTTGTTGAAATAAACTATTGACATTTGGTGATAATTCCATTTCTAGCTATGCACCACAAAACAGAGCTAAGTTTTGAGTTTTAATATCTGATGCAATAAAATTAAAAGTGTTTTTAAAAATATATAGTAAGTATTAATGAATTTAATTAAGACTTCAGTGGAGTACAAAACAATTAAAATAACTCTTAAAAACATAAAATGAATGGATGTATCAGATGTCAGGAGAATTTACTCCAGTATAAACTAAGGTCTCTTTCTATGGCATTCTGTATCATCTGATTCTGCGCTGAATTCAACCAACCAAGCTGTACTGAGTGCTTAAAAACTATAGCTCAAAAAAACCTCTCTTGACCCTGATTTTTGCAATAAACATTTTACAAGGTCATGTTGATTTTTTTCAAAATGTTGGTTTGCAGTGCGGTGAAGACCTAAGAAAAAATGTAAACAACTTTTTACTTAAAACTCTTATTTTCTTAAATATTTAGAATTGTGATAATATTTCTAGTCAACAGATTATTTCACTAGAGGGAAAGGTGAAATTAAACATTCCAATTTTGGTGAAAACAGAAAGATTGCATAAATCTGTGCAGAGAGTGCTACTACATGGGCAGAGGGCTAAACCAGCATCCATTATCCTCTCACATTGTTGCTGATTAGCAATCTACATTGAATTCAATTAGAGAGAGATGAAAAAAGGAAAAAAAAAGTATAAAAGGCAAAGTCTTAACTCATGAATAAAGTGCTGGAGATTACAAACATTTAAACAAGCAGCAGTGATTACAAATAGTGAAAATTCTGCAAAACGAGGCAACATAAGCATCTGTTTGATATATTTAGTAGAGCAGATGGGAGAAAGGTCCCTCACCTCTGTGTGTGGGTACTGGCCTGCAGGAGCAGGAAAAAGAAGACCCTTCTCTCTCCAGCAGCACTCTTGTTTTCTTGTTACCTTCTTATCTTCCAAGGCCAAAAAACTGAACTCTTTGCAGCTTGGTATTTGTTTGTCCAGGGACAAGCATGGGCACATCATCACCTTGCCATGCAAGTAGCAGTTACAAAGAGGGCTAAACCCCTTCCTGAAGTTATTTTTTTCTTTTCCAGTGATTTTTCTTTCCATGAGAAGAGCCACAGGGAAATTTTATATACCCCTGTCCTGTCGTTCTCTGTACAAATTTCGTATCTCCATGTTAGCATGGTAATTTCTGTTATTGTAAGAATATTTCAAGATAAAAGATGCTGAAAATACTCTGATTTTCTCTAACATAGTTCCCTATCACAGAAAAAAAAATCATTAATTGTTTTGCCTTTGAAATTCTGAAAAAAATTACAGTGAGTTTTAAGTTTCTCTCAACTTCTTTTTCAAAGGCAGTAAGATGTTCTACCTATAATTATTTAGCTAAGTATATTTGGTAAAAGCTTAAATAGAGGCTAGGGATTGTTTTGGAGCCCTTCCTGGAAATATATTTTTATAAGTAAAATAAATATTTATAAGATTTGTGTTGTTTATTCATAGTATTATAGAACAAATTGAAATCAGTACAACTTTGCACAGACACTCGATATTTCATGTTATATATCCTTTTATACTGTGTATGCTTTGGTTCTCTGAACTGGAATCCTTCCTCATTAGTATTAAAATATCTGAACAGATTTGTTATAAAGTGCATTTCCTACATTCCTGGCTGATAAGCTGCTGCCTAAGATATCTTTTTTCTGTCTCATGGAAGTGATGGGTATGAAGTCCTGCCTCTAGTAAGCAGCCATAATTTTGTCTAATGTTAATGCATTTTGCCTGTGCTCACTGTCTCTGAAAATCAGACAGAACTTACTCAGTAAGTTACTTAGCATTCATATAAACTCCAAATACTTTTAAAGCACAACTGTGCAGAACATTTCTTGTTCACAATAAACACATTGAAGACATACTGAATAATAATTATTCTTTTTTCTTACCTGTGCAAGCACTGCTAACTATTTCTTTTCATATTTACTACTCCTTTCTAAGTTTCCTGAGTTATATTCAGGAACCTATTTCACTATAGATGTTACAAACCCAGAGGAGTGTTTTAAATTTTGCTCTTCATGCCAAGCATTGCTATTTGTCCCCAGCGGTAGTGAGATTCGTTCTGAGATTTCTCTCAATGTCCAACTTCCACCAGCTTCCACCAGCTACGTGAACTGGCTGAGCCCAAACTAGATAGCTAGACTGCCTCTATAGTCAAGGGGAAAGAGACTTCACAAGGGATGATTGATCATACCTATTTTAAAATGAGAGTAATCATTTTATTTAAGTGCTTCTCTTGATGATAAAACCAGCCAACATGTCCAACTTAAGACTGGATATTTCCTGACTAGACTGCAAAGTCAGCAGAGATGAACCTCATCCTAGCTCTGCTTTCCTCATAGACCACCTAGTTTTGAAAAAAAGCTTTGAACTTTTTCAGTTACTGTAATAATCCTGCAAGAGTAAGAAGAACTGCTGAAACACACAGAACTGTACAAGCAAACTAAAATAAACACTTTACCAAGGCATCAACTTGGCGAATATTTAAATAAAACACTCAATAAGCTTCACAGAGTTAAGATTGATATTAACAGATTTTTCTGTATTACATTTCATTTGAATATTTTGGATGTATGAGAAATGTGAAAAATTTCTGAGGCAATAATTCAACTTCCATTATATTTATATCATCTGGTACAGATAAAAAGTCTTCTGCTGGTTAAGAAAATGAACCACCTAGTTTACAGCAAAAAAAATAGGATCCAAACAAATGCTTGCAAAGCCTGTATTCCTCAAAATAATGAACTAAAATTTTCACCTGACTGAACTGAGACTACTTAAAACTATAATTGAGAAAACTTAAAAATAATTGATAAAGCTACTACTTGCTTTCTATTACACACTCCTTCTCCATTACATTATACCCAATTGCTTTACGTTGACAGAGAAGAAATGGTATCACAGAGTGCATAGGAAAAAAAAAGCCATTAAATAAGTATCATTTATTTGGACTCTTGAGATATTTTTGATAAAATGTCTCACAGGAGATTATTAAGGATGCAGAACCCACAGAATAAATGATAAAAGTTCTGATTTATATTAGAAAATGGCTAAGAGATAGGAAAACAAAGGGTAGATACAAGTGTTCATTTTCAGCATAGAAGAAGGTTAATAATGAGATGCCCCTAGATTCTTACTAAGAGTGGTGGTACTTGATACATTTATTACACATTTAATGTCCAGAAGAAAGGGGTAAATAGAAAAATGAGCATAAAGTCTTTTACTAAAAATTACACTGGGCAAGAATAAAAAAACAAAACAAAGAATTCCATGCATAAAGAAGCTAGAGAATTAGCTAGTGCAAAACCAAATCAAATTTCTAACGCAGGAAGAAAGTTGGGTATTGTATAAACCCACTTCATATTAATTCATGCATAGTGATACTCCTCAAATTAACAAAAATCACAAAGTAAAAAGAACTTTTGTAATGATGGACAATTTGATTTAATGTACTTAGGAAAACAAAAGAGCTGCAAAGCAAACAAGGTAGTAGATTGAACTGAAAAAGAGAATTGAAACAATATATTATAATTCTGTGAATTGTTGAGATGCCATTAAAAAAGTAACAAAGACATTAAAAAGGGAGTAAGATAAACTGTAGAAAAGATTTAAAAGTTTAAAACTATACTTTTATAATATAAATAAGAAGTGATGTTGTAAAATTATTTTAAACAACAAATGGGAAAGTTGAGCAATTCATATTAATGTATATCACTAAGACAATGACTAGGACAATTCATCTCATGACATTAAAAGGCAACAAATGCAAAAGTCATACCAAGAAATATTTTGCTTCTTTATTTAGCATTTAAATAGCTTGTGAACTAAATGTCAATTTGCAGATAGCGTTAGGATTAGCTCATAAACATAATTAGGTAAAGTCCCTCAATTAGAACTAGGAGAATATTCACTAAAAACTTAGAAATCTTTCTAACATTTCTAGCACTATGAAAACCTTTCCAATGAACCCTTAGACTATGTTGCCAAGGAAGACGGCGGCATCTCCATCACCGGGGACCTCACAGGTAGGTTGCACAGACATCTGCCTGCAGTGACACGCAGTTCTTTCGGGCAGGTGTGAGAACATTAAATGACATTCTGAGATTTCCTCCAGCTGGATCACCCTCGCAGCCCACATTTTGGTCTGCTACCCTGGCGACATAAACAAAGAGCTGAATGAAACTCTTAGGATCAGCAGTTATTGATTCTTTTAGCCCTGTAGCCTGAGCATACCGACAGCACTCTTAAAACAATAATAGAAGCTACTGAGAAAAATGAAGCAAAAGGATTGAAATCTTCGGAATTGAGGGTTTGCTTGTTCTTTTTTTTGTTGTTTTTGTTGTTGTTTTTTAACTGTACCTAACAGTGAAATGTAGGGAACAGGAATCTGATTCAGGAGAGAAATCACTTTATCTATTTCACAATGAACTGTCACAAGGGAATTTTGAGAGCTTCATTTTTATTATAGCCACTAAAGAGTCAGAACTTGTCTATGTGAAGAGGAAAAACTCCAGTGAAATTCAATGAGAATTTGTTCTGCATAGAGAATGCAAGATATGCCCCTGCAATGCAGAGGTAATTTTGGTTTATGTCATTGGGCAAAGTTTGTCTTTTAACACTGCAAAACTTTGAATACCCTGCAGTACAGTCACTGCTGTTCTGCTTGAAACATATCTCTATGTAAATTTCACATTTGCTCTTTACAGGTACTCAGGAAAGTCTATACTTTAATTAAGGTCAAAATGTTACCATTTCCAGCAGTGAACACACTGTGGTAGATATTTTTGGATCCAGAATTTCAAGTAAAATTCAAAAGGCTTTTGTGATTCACCTTGCATCTCTATTTGCATATGTGCCCGATGGCCAGTTGGGTACTGATGATTCACAGCTTTTGTTGTCTGGATTGTTTCTCAGTTATTCAGGCAGGTTCAGCTATGTGAATTACTGATGTTCAATGCTATGTGTATTAACACTGGAGGTCCAGCAGAAGGTGAGTGCTTTGAATAGCTGGATCCCAGAGAGGCTGCTTGGAGCTGTAAGACTGGGAGGCCAAATCAAATCATGAAATAAAAAGAATTTTTCTTGGCCCTTCTTCTGTCCAAATGTATTGAATATGGATTTACTAAAAAGATGAATAGATAGCTATGAACTAACATACCCTTTTCTAAGAACTCTTCAGAAAATCTAAAGAAAATGCTGGAAAAAGAATAAAAACCAGTATTACCTGTTCATACATTATTGTGGAGAAGTTCATTACAGAAATATTTGCTTAGGAAAAGCATGAAATCTCAGTTGGTTATATTCTATTTACTTTACAGTAAACCTGTATTTTCTCAATCATTGTTTGTTTGTTTTTTTCCAAGGGGAAACAGATTCTGCCTTTCTGATTTTCATAGCACAGTTAGGAGCAAAGGCTTATATTAGGCTAATTTAGAGCACCTAAAGCAAGGCACATGAATCGATACTTCGTCAATTGAATAAATAGCTTAATTTTCAGAAGGAAAAAAGAGTTTCCATTGATTTCCCTGATGGTGATACTTTTCTATTGCCATTCTCCTGGTATTTGGGTATTCCTTATTTCTATCACTCTTACACAGTACTATTTCCCAACTACCTGTATTATACTTTTCCTGGTCATTTCTTACCCACATTCCGGTATTATGGATGCTTGTTTTAATTCAGTTTTGGCATGAATTACTTCTTTACATGGTAAACAAGGAAAACAGCAGAATGACAATATGGAAGCATGGAGCCATACCAGGCCTTAGCCAAGAAATGGAAGTGGAGGAACCCTACTCCTAGCTTAGTACTCCCTTTACTCTACTTTTACTCCACTTTTTTTCACCTCCTTGCTTCCAGTAATCCTGTATCAGAATGGGTATATCTTTGTAGGTTGAAAGTCTAAGTCTAAAAACTGCTAGAACTAGAGTAATCGGAATGTTTTCCAGGTTTTCAAATTTTTAAGCCAGACCATTTTGTTGGTAAAAATCTAAAAGCCTGATTCTGTGAACAGACCTACTCAGACAACCACTATGCTCTGGCCACTCTCAGGGATGTGTTCTGAGGACTGGATCCCGTTCTGCAGTACAGACTTCCAACACGAGGAAGTGTAATAACTCCTGGGGTAGCATGTTATCTGAGTTAGGTATCAAAATCATCTTTAAGTTTTTTCAGCTACATTAATGCATGTCTGTGAGCAGAATTTGGCATTAATGTTCATTTTCTTGCTTCCTGACAGACACACAATAGCAGAAGAATGGAAATACTTATCATATATAGAGACAGTTCTGTATTATCATTTGACACTGCTTAAAAATAATGGATCAAATTCCTCTGTAGCGCACTACCGCTGAAGTCAGTGGAGTAAAACCAAGGATGAATTTGGCCCAATATTATTTTCAAACTGAGATTAGAGAGCAAGTGAACCAGCAAAAGACAATTAAGTCAGTGATGCACTTACTATCTGGAGTACTCAAGCAATGTGAAAGCCAGCATAATGCAGTTCTTATTCACCAGGCATGCAAATAAATCAACTTTAATGTCAATAAAGTCAGTAATGACAGATTTTATCACTAAGTTATAACTAAGCAATAATGATTTGGAAGAAAGTAAGTAGCTCACAGCAACTGAAGTGATTTTTTATTTTGTCCTAGGTGAAGCCAAGAGTAACTGAAAAGACTGACCCTTACCCCCTCTATTATTAACCGCAAATCATTCTTGTCATGTTAGAAAGCAGCTCATTTTTTTCCAAGTATTATTCACTGGTCTGCTGTGCCGCACACTGTGACCTCCTTCAGAGGTCCTGCAGTTCATTTCCAATTAGCCCCCGAGTGTTAGTGAGGCGCAATTTTATTTTAAAGAAATCAGGATCAGAGCTATATTTCCATCTCTCCTGTAAATGTAGCTACTGATTTAATTCATCTACCATCTGTGATCACAGAAATCAGAGAGCAAATAGAAAGCTAACTTGAGGATGATTTAACACTTCACAGGAAGCAGCCCTGCACTAAATACTGCTAGACAGCTGCTGCCTTCCACTTGCAGTTGCCGCATTTCAGTAGGGAGTAAAATAAATGTTAGAAGGGATAAGTGCTCGGTTTAAGATGTTTCTAAACTGATAATAAAAATACCAGCTATTATTTCTCTTGATGTGTAGAGGTACAGGGATTACAGAATATAAATATTTTTAAAATAGTATTATATTAAGTAGTTAGATGCTCTGCTGTTATTTTAAACTCTCATAGCAACTTTAAAGAAAACTTTTGCAGCTGTTTATGGTTTATAGAAGTTTGTGCATTTTTTTTTTTCTCCACAACTTGAATGAAAATCTGACACATGTTTTATTATGTATGTGGTTGTTTTCCCTATGGGATGTGTTTAACAATGTTCGATTGCCATGTTTCAGTAGTTTTGGCTGACATTCAACAAATGTCTGAGCAGCTAATAACGCACTTAGTTCTGTTAGTCCACCCATCTGTCCATCACATCTGCCCATCCTTATGAAGGCTGTTATTAAGCAACATACCATTTCTCTAACATCCTCTTTATATTCATTGTCATCCTGAATGCCTTGAAGGTAAATAATGTGTGTTCACAATTATTTTTATTCTTTTCATAAGCAAAGGATAAACAAACATGTCTTTGCAAATAAGCAAAAAAAAAACCCACTGCTTTTACCCTTTTGTTAATGGCATTTTAATCCATCAAATTTACACAGTTGTTAGTCAACAATCAATAGAAATGGTTTCAAAACACAGAAGAAACTTTCCTATTGTCCATAAAAAATACACAATTAGTCACCAAAGACATAACCTCAAGAGACATTGCTGCAAGAAAAATACCATTAAATAAGGTCAGTATTTGCTGTCCATTTGGGACTTCACATTTGGACTGCCTATTAAAGATTCCTAACATAGTAACTGTCTCTATAAACTGTTTTAGTATTCGAGTAGCTTGTTCCACATAGAGAAACCCAGGGATAAGGCTCACTAAAGCAAGATGCTTTTGCACTAGTGTGTGTCCTGGTTCAGGCTACGTTTGAAATTGACTGTAGTAACAAAAAGAGCACTAAATATCTCAAGGAAAATATTTTCTGCATTAGCAGAAAGGAGAAAAGACAGACAGTGGAAGGAAGAATCATCATGCCAAATCGATATCATTTAAGAAGATGGTTGTAATTCTATAAAACTAACAACTATAAATGTAAGTCCTGTCACACTTTTATATGTTATAAATGTCTTTCTGATCCTCCTTATCTGTAACCTATTATCTAGAGAATGAGCATTGATAGTACACTGAAAATCTTTATATGTACATATGGAATATGTATTCTACGATGACAGAATCCATATTCCTCAAAATGCTAGTGGGAGATAGTAAACAGATGCCATTGTGATCTTTCATTGACCTTGTTTGCTATAAAACCTTCTTAATGACGTTAAAGCAAAATCGAGGAGTTCTTTCAAAGTATTCTAGCAAATATCAAGTTCTCAGGATTCTCAGCTTAATAATCAACATCAGTTTAAAGTGTGTATGTGTCAGAATGATAACCATCCAATTTGGGAATAAAATGCACATTCACATTCGTGAGAGAACTTACACAAGATAGGAGGATAGTATTTGCCTGTGCCTCAGTTTAGTTACAGCTAAGCAAAGGCAGAAAAATGCACTGTGCTGCTGATTGCACGGCAGGCATATGCAGATATTTTTGCACTTGCTCAAAAGCACAAATATACATTCAGCCACCTAGAAAGGCCTACAGAAGTATGACCTGTTTTCACTAAAATTCACATAGAAGAAAAAAAGCAAAAGGTATACAGAAAACAAGGAAATGGCTCATATAGATAACTTCAGGTGTAGGCTACCTGAGGTTGCTACCTCTGCATGTATTGACAATAGCCACAGCCAAAATTTTTGTGGTTACAATTACTCCAGCTTAAAATTTGTCATGTAGACAATTCCACTGATAACCGACACCAACTAGACATGGGGCAACTGGCTGTCAAACAAGTTCCACAGTTAAAAGCCTCCCATTTCACCACTACTGTACTGTCCTTTCCCCTTTCCCCTCCACCTGATACATCTGTACTTAACTCTGAAGACAAAGGCAGTAATTTTATGCCATAAAAAGATGTAATATTAAGTACTTTCCACCAAGCTGACAACCCTTACCTTTACAATTATCTTTTTAATTCACCACTTGAAGAGAAAATGTGCACGATAAAAAGAATTAATCACTCTATTATCTAATATTATGCAGGGAATAGTAAAAGATAAGCAGAGCATTCAGCTTTGATATTGTTTGTTATTTGCTTCTGGTAAAGCCATTATCCACAAAGTACTTGGCACTAAACAAATAGAAAAGGCTGTGTATTTGGTCATTTCTTGGTCATGTCCAAGATGCTTGAAGTCTTCACTTTGAAAAAATACGTAATATATTTGCGATAATCGCATCAGGAAAACATTAACCTAGTGTGCGCTAGCCACACTCATTACTGCTAGGCAGGAGACAAACAGGAAATAGAATGCTGCAAAACAGAGCAAGCCTGAACATTTACGTATATTTTCCTGGCAAGATCTATAAATCAATAAATTGAAAAGAGAAATTACTTGACGCCAACTCATACATATATATCAAGCCTTACATTTCATTTTCTATTTCCTACTTTCCAGAGTTTAAGTTTTTATGTAATCGAGAATACAGCCAAAGATCTCTCTCCATCTAGAAAATATCAAGCACATCTATGACACATCATATTGTATGGAATATTACTATTGTATACTTGCAAATACATAACATTTGCGTCTCACAGACACATAAGATAAACGATCCTTTAATGAGATATCTGTGCTCTAGTAGCATTGTACTACGAAGCATTGCTTGTTAAAAAAATAGTGGTAAAATCCTCATATAAGTGAAGTAACAGTTTACAGATAGAGCAATAGGTGATCCCAAAGTGAACAGCAAGTCACACCAGAAAAATATTCACTATGGAATGCCACAATAGCTAATAAAAGTATTGGGTATTGAAATAACAGTCCGTTAGATTCCAGTTTGGTCAGCAGAATAGGCCCAGTAAAAGGGAATCAGATTTTAAGAACAGTTGTGGTTTTCATTAATGGCTTTAGGTTCTTGATTGTTCGCTGGCTTTTAATTATTCCACTGGAGTCTTTCTGGTCCTTGAGACACGGCCCTTTTGTTTGCCTTCCCTCAAAATTTTTTCCAAGCACAAATGAAAAACTCTATGGCAAAGGTACTCTTTATGTCACATTAAATTATTACATCAAGAAAGTCTATAATTTGCCATGGCAAGAAACCACAGTGGAAAGAAAGGAGACAAATTCACTTAAAGTATTTGCAATGAAATTTCTACTGTGCCAGTTATTTCAAGGAAGTTATTCCCAATTTACGTGTGTGAAATTAAACTTACAATTTTGTGCAAAAAAACATAATATTAGGAGAAATGGGCCATGGATTGACACCTTTAAGCAGACCAGCATGATCAGAGCAAAGGAAGACAAGTGAAATTGCATGTTCTTAAGGAATGCACATTTAGTTATCATCTCAGCTGTTTCAATGCCTTAAAGAAAGACTAATTATAATGACTGTTCTTACAGTTCAAAATCACCACAAATGGTACAAACTAGTAAGAAAATTAGTGCTAATACAACTTCTACTGACTTTCAATGGGTGTGTTTTGTTTTTCAGCAGTATTGAAAAGGCAAGAACACTGCAAGACTTTTTCATGCTTTAGATTTTTGTTCTTTTTCTTTTTCCTTTGTGCGCTATGACACAGTTGCAACACAAATGAAGAGGCCGGTGAGAGAAAAAAAAAGACAAGACAGAGGCTGGCCACTCTGTTCAAAAGCATCTTCAAGTTCAGTGGATTTCTCCTTTTTTTTTTTTAATTACTAATCTATTGATTAGATCCATCCTTAAAGTAAAATACAGAACTAATCATTAAATGCAAAGCCCGTATTGTGGAATTCATAGAATGGCTTAGAATAAAAAAAGTAGGGGAGTTGCTGATAAGAGTATCTGTAGTAAGTGTCTGGTAAGAAACACAAAAGAACAAAGATGAAGAGAACACAGCTTGTAGTTGAGCAGAGCTTGTGACATTCATTTCTTCAAGACGGTTACATCTAAAATTTGACCAAAAATGTGAAGGAAGTTATTTACATCTCTAAGATCAAAGCGCACTACCCACCTATCTCAGTTGTAATTGGAATGAAGAACCTAAGTTCCCTCTGGAGCCAGTGGAGAAAGGCAGACACCCGCAAAGACACTCCAGCACTTCTAAGGTAGAAGCCACCAAAACATCTAATGGCTCTTTAGGTAACACTTTATTCCCTTCTCTCCTTCCACCATGTTTACTCTTGTTGTTATCTCCTTGCTGAAATGTCATTTGCTTTTAACAGTTCTGTTGATGGAATACAGAAAACCTTGACTGCCTTTTCATGCCCCAAGTTTTTGCCAGTACCTGTACAGAGCTGAGCTATGACAGCCCTGAATTTCTTGTTGGCATGTTCTTATCCTAGCATGAGGCATCCCTCAAGATGCATCACTGCAGAAACTCAGACTTGGCAACCTGAGAAGCCATCAAGGAAGCCAGATTTTATTTTTTGCACTGTTCCAAGGGCAGTTTGTCCTTTTTCCCTCCTCTACTGAACAAACCTGTTAAAAGAACAAGAGGAGCTGCTTTAGAGATAACAAGAGCTAAAGAACTAGCAGCATGTGTTATGCATGATAGCAGCAGCCGTCCTGGTGGGAGTCCAGACTTTGAATCTGCCTAATATATGTTGGACATTGAATGTCAGATTGAGGAAGCTGGTACTGAAAAGGAAAACTAGTATGCTCTTCACCCCTTTTAAAAATAATATAATGGATAGACTGACATAAAGACATCTGGTAAACTCTCACTCTGTGATTGTAACACCCATTTGTTGCTCAACTCACCTTGTCAGGCGACATAAAGAAAGTCTGATAAATGAATTGTTCACACTAAGATCTATTAGAAACGGTAATGGTAACTTTCTATCTCCACAAATAAAAAGTAAGCAAAGGCAAAGCTAAAATTTTAGGTGAAACATGAATCCACACATGTAGGGGGTTTCTAAAAGTCAGGGTGGTGCTGCAACTTTTCAGTTTGAACACACTCCAGCAAAGCCACTAACTAGCTATCTACAAGAAGGATAAAATTGACCTTTGTACAAAGTCAGGATATTTCTTACACACCTGAAGATTTTTCTAGAACCAGGAAATCAGAATGCCCCTTCATCCTTAAATAATTTGCAGTACGGGCACTTTTTAATTTACCTTCTTTCCATCATCTAAATGACAAACTATATAATATTCTGATTTTAATTAAAAGGATACCTACATTTTCTTTGACCATAATGGGCTATGTGTGTGCAAGATAAAATGATCACATTTCAGGGTAAACCTATGGCTGAAAGGAGCCAGAGAGCTTAGAATGCAGGAGCTAACAGCACAAATACAGAGCCTTACATGTTCCAGCCCTCAGAGATTAAAAATTATGACTTTCTGGCTTTCTGAAATAGTAAGATTTGACAACATAATATGGAATTTTAAAAAGTAACAAAGGCTGTTATTAATGTATGCTAATGTTATTAATGCAGCTGGGGTACATTTTACACTGGTCCTCCAAAGCAAAATATTGTCAAATAACTTCCTGAAAGAATATGGAAATAACATTCGCTAATTAGTTGCTAAAAGAATGAAAAGTTATAAAAACCTGAAAGTGTGTCATACAAATCTGTCAAAATTAAAACCGTCAAAAAATTATCCAGCTCGTTTTTTTTCCACTTCTCCTGTGTGAGCTGCAGCTCTCGCGGTGACCTGCCAGGAATCTTTGGGCCTTCAGTTTCAGAAACTCTGAAGGAAACTCTGCACTTTGCACAAACGGGTCTCACAAAACCATGACCTCGTCAGCATTTGAACATTAGCACTTCTGACTAAAATCAAAAGTGAAATTTTTCTTTACAGAAACCTATATAAGAAATAAAGTAAATGCACATATGAGGGCATAAGATATCTTTGAAATATTTAAAAAATAATAGAATAAAAATAAGGCAGTATATGCATATATAAAATATATTTTTAAAACATAAAAGATACAAAAACTGTAAAAATATGTATGAAAAACAACTCTCCCCAAAGAATGTGCCAGACCTTCATCAAAGGACTGGAAAAGGACATTGTCATTCTTTCAGTGGAAGAGTAGTTGCTTAATTTAAAATGCCAGACTCCTTTTGGATCCCAAGCCCGGCGTCTCAGAGCTGTGCAGAGCTTTCCGAAGCCTTTGCGGGCACACATCACACACGCACTGTTTTCCTGAGGGCAGCCTGGGAGAGGATGTGATCAGCTGGCATCAAAGTGCAGTTTTTTGTTTCAGTTGCTTTCTGTTCCCTTTTTATACTTCTTTACCTAGAGCTTTTTCAGTCATCCAGGTTCAGTCAGGGCATTTGCTTTTAATTTGTCTGAAGTAGAAAAAAGATTCTGGGCCCAATACAACTGAGTTTTGTTTGTTTTGTTTTGTTTGGCTTTTTTCTGGTGATGCAAATGAGGTTAGAAGTCAACTTAAGTGTCCAACAGAGGTATTTCTGTAAAAAGAGAAAACTTTGTGTGACACAGACCTGCCAAGTTCTCTGACATGAAGCACAGGCCTAGTAAGGAGAGCAGGTCAAGGCATTTCATGCTTCTCCACCTACAGAAATCTCTGCAAAAAAGTAAACCGGTTCTGAGCCAGTGTTTCATTTCAGTGGCCATGCAACCATCAGTGGTAAAGCAACCATCTCATTGGTGAGAATGCATGCGTGACAAGCAAATGTTACTTCCTCCTTCTCGAAGCAGTAAATCAATCTTATGACCACTGTCTCTTGTTTGCAGCTATCTTTAGAATTCCCCAATTCCTGGTGATGAGAAAGATTTAAAAATTTTACAGAAGTCTGCAAAATGTGTTAAATTGTGACAGTCATGGTCATGTGAGCCTCTGCTTTTTTGTCATCACATAACTACAAGCATGAAAAGGTGAACAGCTACCCAGAGCCACCATGAATAATTGATTAAATTCTTAAATGATATTTTAGCGCTGGTTACATAAATCTGAATTTCTGTGGAGTGGTTTCACTTTCATTCTATGGCACAAAATAAACTGTCTCTAGAAAACTTTCTGAATTTATTGAAAACTAGCTTCATCAGGATTAAACAATCACAGGTTTTTTGTAGGAGGCAACAGTCAGCCCCCTTTCCCCATGCTGTGTAGAACAGCTAATAGGGTTACAGTTAGGTTTCTCAGCAAAAATCATTGGGACTTGATGTGAACTGCAGATCCCGTTGCAGATCCCTAGGCAGGAATGTGGTACATGTTAACTAATGACCAAACGGTTCACTTATCTCTTGTACTACGAGTGCTCAACTTCGTGAAAAATAAGTGCCAGAGTATGGACAATAAAAAATGTAAGTGAAATTTTTCTATGCTGGCTGAATATAACTCTCCTGAAAAACCCCATGGTGGAACCCACTGCCAGTAACAGGGTAATCGAGACTGGTAAATTTATTCAAAATTTGGCTTTGAAGAATATGGATTTTCTCATGCAAATATATTTAAAAAAAATACTGAATGATTTATTTCTTTACTGAGCATACTTGGAGAGGACATCTTGGGCCTTACTAACTCACTTACTAATTCACATGCATATTATGACTGCTACTCAGACACTGGAATCTCTCCAGTTAATATATATTTTCTTATCTTTTTCATCTCTCCCTTGAAAATGGGTCTTTCTCTTTAGTTTGCAGTAGTTGCATGCTCTCCAAGAATATACTGAATAATCCAATTATTAATTCTTTTCAACTCTATCAACATGCTTTTTCTTGCTTGAGGCTAACAGTCAGGAAGCCTCATTCGAGGGGCTCTTTATTTCAGTTACCTAGTAACAATCTTGGGAGATTTCTTCTTCCACAGCTGTAGAGGTGAATTTTTGCCAAAACCTCAGATATGTATCCCACATACCTTATGATATTTTAAGTGAGCAAGGCTTTAGAGAATAGGGATTTCCTTGTTAATGAGGATCCTATTATTACTTCATGTAGACCTACACAACACATAAATGGGTTTGCTTGGAGAAGTAGTTATTTTATTCAGTGGGAAACACAAACAAGTCTAAAACAGGCCAGTTGGCATTTCAAACTCACTTGTTATTTTATTTTTGTAATGCTTGTTGATTATTATAATTGATCACTCCAATAATTTCAAAGATATAATTAATTGGGAAAAGTAATTTGGTTGCCTTTTATATGAAATATTCTTAATTAACAAAGAACATTTAAATAAATTATCATTCTACTGAAGGTCACACAAATATTAGCTGCAGTTGCACACATACTTATTTTTACCTAGAGACAGAAGGAATAAAACAAACTGATTTATTAAAGTGAAAATATGTCTATCTTTCATCAAAACTGCACTACAACATCTTGGTTTTGGCCTCTTGGCTAAGATCAAACAATGTGAGTTTACTATTAAATGTGCCAATTTAATTTAATCAGAGATTATTACTTTCTGCTTTGTCAAGGCTGAAGCAACAACTTGGCTTGGTACTTTCTTTTTCCTATACCTATTATTTTATGTACTGCAATTATTTTTATTTTTTGCTGTAATATCAAGTAAATATGAGAAGACAGCACACTAAAGTTTAACTGAACTCTTTGCCAGATACTGCAAAAATGGGCATATTCAACGCTTAATTTATATAGTAGATCTGGCTCTTGGACAAGTTGCCAGGAATATAGGCACTGTACTCATTATTATTATTTTTTTTTATGTTTGACCTCCAGAACGAAACCCAAGACCCCATGCTAGGTGCCTGGACTTTCTACATGGGCGTGAAGAAAATTAAAGGTTGAAAAATAACATCTGAAACCATATCACTGATTGTCTATCCCTCAAAATCGATCAAGTCAGGTGCAAGCAGCCCAGAGCTGGCTAGAAATTTTTGGAAGAGAAGCAGGTAACACATCTCAATTTTCTCCAGAGATCATTTCAGTATAAAACAGAGAGATCTTGGAAGCACAGAGGGGAACTTCTCAAAGTTTCCTCCAGGTACCTTAACTACTGAGGGAGATACACAGTGCTGTTTTGCTCTCTCTTCCATTTTCCCTCCGCTGCCCCTCTACACTGTAGACAAGGACACAGCCTTTCTAACACTAGGAAAGATGTTGGGAAAATTATCTTCTTCTCCATTGTGTATTAAAAGAACGTGGTAGTTTTTACATAGAGCCCAAACCAACTGCCATGTCCAACATGTTCTTAGAATGACTTTCTTCAGGAAATTTAGGAGATGATGCGTTAGTTTCAGGATCATACAAACGTCAAATATGGCATGATGTACAAGCAAAAGATCAAGGATCTTTTTCTCTAACATCTCTTCTATACTGAATAAATTTTAGTCTTTCAAGTCAAAATTAGATTTATTTTCAACTGAAGTTGTGACCTTCTATAACTGTAGAAAAAAGTGTGAAGTTGATGATGAGATTAATGATATTTACATGCTGAATGACAGAACTAAAGCCTTAGCTGAAGTACTGATTAAAGATAATTAGTCAGTGTAATGCCATTTTGAACCTATGGAAAATTTCATAAAATCAACAAATAGTCAGAGTTTGGATATGTTCTGAATCTATAAGTAGTAAGGACTTATTTGCAAAGGTGTCATCAGTTTTACTTCTTTTTTTCCTTAATTAAGACTTTTTTTCAATTTCAGTAGTTCTGGAGTCCCACAGTGACTTTTGCAAGAGAAAAACATTTGTAGAGGATAAACATTTATACAAATGATCCTTGTATCCTCTTGAAAACACAAATCACACTTTTCTATGAGTTCTATAACTAGTGAGGCAACATTTCTCACGGACTAGTGTCCTGACATTAGTTGTTCTAAGAAGATAGGTCTGAATGGAGTTTTCTTCATGGTATCTGAGCTACATATTTTAGGGCATCTAATAACTGTTCTTCAGTGAGGGAGCTGATTAGCCTGCCTAATCAGCTTGGCCACCTATTTCCAAAAATGGTTAAGAACACAGTCCTCTTTAAAATTTGAAGGAAGACTTCTCAGCAAGTTTAAAAGGAGGGGCCTCATCCATGGAAAAGTTTATTTTTCTAAACACAGTTTTCACAGGAAACCAGTTTACAAAATAAAGAATTTTCAGCAGCACTTCATGTTCTAATCCAATGCTTGTCCAACAGAAATCCAAGGGGATTAACATGTACATAAACAAACACACATAGGTGTTATAGTTGTAATGATCTAAATATATAAAAGTAACAAAAGTAGTATTCAAATTCACAGACATATCGTAGAATCACAGAATGGTTGAGGTTGGAAGGGACCTCTAGGGGTCATCTAGTCCAACCCCCCTGCTCCAGCAGGCACACCCAGAGCATGTGGCACAGAGTGGCATCCAGGTGGGTTTGGAAGATGCAGGCCAGGATTCCGCTGGCTTCTTGGCCACGAGGGCACATTGCTGCCTCTTGGTTAACCTGTTGTCAGCCAGGACTCCCAAATCCCTCTCTGTGGAGCTGCTTTCCAGCAGGTCAATGCCTAATCTGTACTGGTGCCTGGGGTTATTCCTCCCCAGGTGCAGGACCCTGCACTTGTCCTTGTTGAACCTCATGAGGTTCTTCTCTGCCCAACTCTCCATCCTGTCCAGGTTCCTCTGAATGGCAGCACAGCCCTCGGGAGTGTCAGCCACTGCTCCCAGTTTGGTGTCATCTGCAGACTTGCTGAGGGTGCAGTCCGTGCCCTCGTCCAAGTCACTGATGAACAAGTTGAAGTGCACCAGGCCCAGTACTGACCCTTGTGGGACACCACTGGCCACAGGCCTCAATCTAGACTCGGCCCCATTTATCGCCACCCTCTGGGCTCTGCCAGTTTTAACACTTCAGTTTGCAGAGTACAAATATACAAAGCAGAAAGAGCAGGTGCTAGTAGCCACTCTTACTATCTGATCTTTCACTTAAATGTGTACAGTCTTCTTAAAAAGTCACTCATATGAAGGGAGTTTTAGCATGCCTATCTCTATTAGCCTTTCAGCTATTAGCTGAATCAGCTATTTTAAAGGCTTTATATAACAATATTTAAAAAGCAGGAGTGGAATCTTTCCATGTTTTCAAGTAGAAAATATTTTCAAGTAATGAATGGTGCTTGCAAGGTGCACTGGCTCATTGCATCATGCTCAGGTTTCAAACTTAAAATACAATAAAAAAATACTTAACTATACATGTATATTGGTGTGTGCCCCTAGATGTAACATAAGCAAATGCAAAATTAACAAAGCAGACTCAGAATGGCCTCTTTGTTGCTATTGAGTAATACCAATTTCTGTCAAATCCATCTAAAAGAAGTAGAAAAATGGCATTTTTTAAAATGGTTCTTATCCATGAAATCACTGGCACAGCTGCTTATCCTGCCTCTTTGGAGGTTTAACATTCCTTTCCATATAAACCATTTCAGGAAAACACTGGTCAGGAAAACAATCTACTGAAGTATAGAAATTCCTAGACTATAACATATAAAAAGCAAAGGATAGTATTAAAACTATATTATTAAATTTCATTAATCATTTACAGACTCAGAAAGTGTTAACAGTAAAAAGAAAAACAAATACTTTAAAAAAACTGTATAAAATATATTTTGGAACAAGGCTATTTTGTAGACACTAAATAGAATTTACTCAGAGTAGAGAAACACCAGCACAAATACTTTAGTAAAAAAAATCCAATGCATTCATAGCTTGCTGGTCTCTTAGGAAATTAATGGTACTAGTAACTAAATAATTAGAAATGGGAATTTGTGAACATCTTTATTAACCTTATATTAATTTCTCCGAATGAGAAAAGAAAATAAAGAGAAAATTTTGCTCCCCAAAGTTACTGTATATAATACACAGGAAAAAATTGCAGCTGTAATTAAAAATGGTATGTTTCTCCCATTTATACCAAAGAGATTTATAGTTCCATTAAACCAAAACTGCTGTATCAGCTAAAATATTATCTCCACACGAAACACTTCACTTCCAGTAATGAGGGGTTAATCCAATAAAACTATACTTTCATAGGCTGGATAAAAAAATCTGTTTTATTTTCAATTTATACAGTAGTAATGATTGGATAAGAAAATATGGATATGAGGAGATAAAGTCTTTTAAAAGTACGCTTCCTGGATATTTGTGGGGAAAAGGGTCCAGTGTTACTGCACCAGCGGCAGGAGCCAGCCCTGCTGGAAGAAGCACAAAACATCACACCAGCAGCGCTGAGCGCCGAGGACACCTCGGGGGGCACTGTCTCGTCCAGGTAAGCCATGAGATGCCACGTCAGAACCAACGCTGGCTCCTGCTCAAGAAGGCATCTGAGTGTGTGCTAAGTTTGGAGTCTATGGAGTTTAAGTGTGCTCAGTCGGATCTCCCTGACCCCGGACCAGCAGGAACATGGCCTCTTTGAGAGAGTGGACTCGCAAGCTCCTCTTTACCCTGTATTAAGTCCTTAGGGAGGAAGCTCCCATGTGCTGCAAGAAGGGGGGAAGGCGGTAAGTCGTGCAGATGAACCTCTGCCCCTCGGCTACGCGAGCAAGACTGAGAAGGAGAAACCCGCATGGCAGAGGGAGAGATACAGCCTAGAGCACGCGCCCGGCAAGGCAGACAGTGACTGCACATGTAGCCAGACCATTTCTAGGGTTTCCAGCCCTCAACAGGAAACAGAGCAAGGGGCGCCCTTCCTCGCACCGAGGGGAGAGGGAGCAAGGGCAGCTGCATGGAGCCGCCTCACGCTCCCCACTGAAAAGGCCCTTGCGCAGAGGCGGCTACTCGCCGCCTCATGCCGTATTCCAGGCACGGCCCCGCGCTCGGCCCGGCGCCCGCCGCACCTGCTCCCTCCACCTGAGCGGATCGTGACGGGAGTAACAAGGCGCTGGCGCCCTGCGACGCCCTCCCCGCTGCCTCGGCGGCCGCTCTGCAGCCCCGGGCCCCGCGCTGCAGCGGCTGCGGCTTCCCTGCCGCCCTGCACTACCAGGGGAAGCCGTAGGAAAAGTGCCCCGATGGGTCTCGGAATTTTAACGTTAATTTTCATTTAATTTAATTTTAATACCTAAAATATTCCTGCCGCTGCAGCTCTCAGGAGGTAGCGTTGATGTCTCCCTAAATTCAGATACACTAGGTATTACCAGGCAGATTACAAGTATGTTTACCGGAAAATGCCTACATTTATCCTGAAAGAGATCCGCAGTGGAAATCTGCCATAAATACAGGGCTCAGAGCCCAGTGCCATCGCAGTCAGTGACCGGCACAGGGTTTGCCCCCCACTTTCAGCATTGCTGCCTTCAACATTGAGGCCACTCGGCGCCCGCTCCGTGCGTGTCTGCCACGGGCGGCGGGATCTGCTGGGGATCTCCCGGGCATCGGTCACCCCTAACCGGCTCACCTGGCAAGTCCTCTCTTGCCTTTCACTGGTTGCAGAGTCCTACGACACCAAAATACATTCTCAAATATTATAATTCTCCATGTACCCAAATAAAAGCACTTATGACAAAATTAAGTAACAAAAAATATAAATCTATACCTCATTATAAATAACGTAGGACATAGGTCCTTTTGCTGCAAACGTTTTTAAAATCCTGTCTCTCAACAGCCAGCAATGCACTCGCAGAGGGAAGCGCCTCGCAGACGTCTGCTTCATCTGCGATGTTCAGGGCCTTTTAAGTCTGTGCTTTTTCAAACTACCTACCGGTGTGGTAGCCGAGTCGGATGACCTTCAAAGCTTGCAGAAAGCCCCATTTTCTAAATAATCTTAAAGTGGCACACTGACTAAGGAAGATTTCTTATTTGCCAGTAGCCTGGAATCCTTTGCAGGGCTTCGCTGGGTTGCTGCACTAAAGCAGCGCTTCTCGCCTCTGCTGTTTGTTAGAGCAGCTCTGGCAATTAGAACAAAAAGGTTGTGGAAGTTCAGAAAAGAGGACAACTTGCTTCGATTCACCACAGCTATGGGTCTAATAGACACTGAAAGGTTAAAAAGGAACTTTTAATTAGAAATATGACTTATCCTGTAAATCTGCTGCAATATAATTAACTGCTACCATGCACTTTCACAGAATTTACTGTACTGAGAACATTTAACATATATATATAATATTTCATATCACTTATTTCACATCTTTAAGTATTAATTAATTATTAGGTATTATTAATTTTGCTGTCGTTTGAATGAACCCACTGAAACAAAAGCTGAAGGGATACAATTTGACTTGTAGTAAAATGCTGATACCACTTGTATCATAGAGCTCATCAGACTTGCTTGGAGAAGTGTTGAGTGTTCTTGAGAACAGCCTGAGCAAACTGCAGACAGATCAAGGTGGCAGAGCTTTGGATGTTACACCAAATTTCACATTTAATATATTCACAGTCTACTAAGAAAAATTATTCTTGGGGATACAGTTCAAAACATCTCTAATGAAAAAAAAAAATGTTATGACATTCATAAAATGAGCACACCATGCCTTTAAAACTTCCTGGTTCTTCCATGCATTTAGAGAGGAGATTTAGGCATCCTTAGTCTCTTTTTCTCAACAAGAGACAAAACAATGTTCCTATGAATCCATTCTGCCTCACGAAACAACCCTGGCCTCCATACCACCAGATTAAAATGCCTGAACTTTCCAGAACCCAAAGCAGGCAATTAATCTGCCTAGCTATTTTTCCACAGCATTTTACCATTTCTTCAAATGCCATGGAATTGCCATAAAATGCCATACATGTTTATGATAGTATTGTAATCTATCTCTCAAAGGAAAACTGAGAAGTAGGGATTTATGAGAAGAAAAATAATTAGCAGAGAGTATTTTATCTGGGACTACACAGGGGACATATAAAAAGAGTAAGATTATTTTCTCCCACAAATCAAAGAGGTTTAATCTATTAATTGTCCTGTCCTCTCCAGTGTCTGCAATTCTTCATCTTTAATCTTGTCCAGATACAATGTTGCCATTCTCCAGATATTGAGCCTATATATGTATACATAAAATAACTAGACATTCTAAAATGCCAAAACAAAAACACAGAAAAATAACGGAACTCATCCCTCCAGGAAAAGAAATATCAGTCGGTAGCCATTTTCTGTACAGATTTTGCAGGGACAATCCACTCCACTGGGAGGAAATGTTTTCCCATAAACATACATGAAGCATAACTTGTGATACTAAAGGTGTTTTCTGTCATGAAGAGGAAATCATTAATCACTGAGGATAGCCAGTGAGAGGATGCAGTTGTAAAGAGAATCCTGGAGGATCAGGATCAGCCTTATAGTGTCTCAGAGCAAAGAACATATTCAGACTTCCAAAGTGGGTGTTTTATTTTTCATTAATTTTATTTTATTTTATTTTTGCAATGACCTGAGCATGTATTTCAAACGTGTCACAGTTTTATTGCTCATCAACTCCACTGGCAAAAGGACAATGGCCTCCCCACTGATTTCAGAGTGACTTTATTGTGTAATTTTGAAGAACTCAGAAAATCAGACCCAACAGTCAGAGGCAGCTGGTCGAAACAGGTGTTGCAGAAAATTATAATCCTACTTTGATTAATCTTGGGGGGGGTGTGTGGAGGTTTGAGGGCTTTTTTTTACAACCACCCTCCAGTAATGCATAGCAGGTATGCAAATAACCAAATGTATAGAGTCAGTAACAGTCAGAGATATTGTCAAGAGAAACATCAGGAATGATTGAAGCGTGTGAGCCAAAATAATTTGCTTTTCAGGGAGAAAGGCTTTGATAAAGTTCTTCTCAGTTCATGCATTTGCTGGAAGATACGGGTCTGTTCCTAAATATGTGGCATCGATTTATTTATTTTTAACACAAAGAATCTATGGATAGGTCTGGTTATGCTGCTCATTTAAAGCACATGATGCTTCACATGATGAAAAATTAGAATATAAATGAAGAATTATATTAATCAATATCAATATGCTGAGTAAGTAGATTTAAAAACTAGCTGAATTCAATCTAATGTCTTTATTCTTTTATTGACGAGGATCACATGTGGATAACTTCTTGAAGGTAGGGCCTGAATGTTCAACTGATGAAACTACATTAAATATTTCCCGTGATTCACAGATTCTAGAAGTGACTAGATAATCTGGCCACAACAGTTTGCAGCAGTTTGGGGCAATTTAGGATGTTAAAATGGATCCTGATTTTAAGAAAAATGAGAACTGTCCCTATATTACCTTTTCCCCTTGGGCTTTTCATGCAGTAGCTGACAGGAAGAGCCTGTGCTAATAATAGTTAAGAATGCTGCAGATAATATGCACACATAGGGCTGGTACACAGTTGCCCCTTAGGTTGTGCTCATGTATGGTCGCAAAGCAATATGCCTGATTGTATACACATGACAAGCAATTTTAATGGCAACACATGAGCATTATCTGTTGCACGTTCTTAGAAACATCTATTCACTGTATTTGTAAGCAAATGTTTTAAATCTGTTTTTTTTTCTAGCAGAAAAAAAGGAAAGTTTATCAGTAAATTAAAGATCTGTTTGTTTCTTATATGCTCTTTTCTGAGAAACTTCTGATAAAAGACACAGAGAAGCTAATACTTACAGATTCCTCTCACTGAAACACTGTACTTTTTAGCACACTGCTGAAAACTGCAAGAAAAATTGTGCCCCAAAAATAAAGCAAATGCTACTCTCATTCCCAGAAAGGGTGAATAGGAACAACTGGATATTCCCAAATAACCTTACTAAAACTGTCAAGAAAAATGCACTTCCTCATATTTTACAGTTTTGCATCACTCACCTCTTCACCCAGGGTGCTCTGAAGCCCTGTAAGTCTACAGCTTGGATCTGAATTTACCTCATTTTTTTCACTTTACTGTGTTCCTTCAGATATGCAGAAAGGCCTCAGGAGGATGGAGGCCTGGTTTTCAGTGGAAATAATTAATGAAATGGAATAATAATAATATTTCCAATAACTTGGAAATAATGTCTGCAATTGCAATACAGACTGGAAAAGGACCCTCTTCACACACACACCAATTAGAGCTGAAGCCAGATAAATCTGAGTGTCAAATGGCTGCGAGTTAGGAACACCAAGAAGTGAGGATGTTATCACAGACAGCACAAAACACTTATGTGAGTTAAGCTCCTTGACGATCAATATTTGACCTGTATCCGTAGATTTGTCTCTGAGACTTGTGATTATACGCTCTTGGCAGCTCTTCATTTTAATTACATTTATTTATTTATTTTAGTGGTTAACGGCTTTCTTGGCGCTATGCACAGCAGATATCCAGATGGTCATCTGTTGTAAGGTCAAGCAAAATAAACAAAAGGACTTTTATGCATTATCAGCTGGTGATGCTTTTCTTCCCTGAAAGCTAAATGCTGCCAGTCCTGTATTGTCTGTCTCTTGACATATTAAAAAAAAAAAAATGATTGCAATGGTAAAATAGGACCAGAAGACTTAGTTTTCATGGGGAAAATACATTTACGCTGCAATAGACAATTCTGTCCCTAATTTTTGTTTTCTGCGTGAAAAATAAATTAAAATTGAATTATACATTATATTTGAATAGTGCATGACACTATGAAGCAGCAATGCAAGGGCTTACACACTTTATTCTACTGAATTAGCACTACAAAATAAATTGATGTTGCACTGATAACATACCAGTCATCTCTCTCTGATATGAAGAAGCAGCTTTACAATTATATTACCTACTCCAACTGTCCAAAATAAAAATTATTCTATCAATATAAAGGTCATTTTTTAATTATAAAGAGACAGAGACTACACAGGAACTTTGTTAATTAGTCGTTACCAAGCTACATTAAGATCTTGTAATTATTATCTTCTAAACTGGCCACATATCCAATAAACTACTCAAGTCATTCTTTTAGAAGTGATCATTTTATAATTATTTTGCATTAGAGAAGTTACTTATGTGAAGTATTCACTTCACCTGTACTTTCAATGTTTGTCTTAAGCTGTCTTTTCTGCTTAAAAACATGTTTCCTCATGCGAGGTAAGGGAAAAATAAACAAGTATTTTCATCTCCCCCTATTTCTTAGGTAACAGATGTAGTGGGCTATAAACTGCTTTTACTGCCCTAAATATTTATCATCTTCCTAACTTTAAAAAGAACTGTATAGTAAAATAGCTCTACAAAGATCACTGGATCTATAATCCATACTCTGCAAATAGTGGGCTGCCTTCATATGCTAGGTATTGACCTGGAATCAGAGATGAGTTCTATCAAGTACAGGAAATTAAGCGTGTAATTCCGTCTCAGCTTAATCTCATCTATATCCAGCATACGTGTGCTTTGATCCCTCTCTCCTTCCCTCAAAAAGGAATTAGAAAGTCAAGGATTGTATGAGTAGTCTCATGATTCATGAGTAGTTGTCTTGCATAATACAAAGGTCAGCATTTGAGAAGTTGATCCTCAGATGCTGTTATTGAAAAGTTCCAACTTTAGTTGGAAATAAGAATATAGCATAATGTAGGAATAAAATATAACATAAAATGTATGTATTCAGTCACTCTAAAAGCCCATCTCCAACACACACCCAAAAGGCGTATCAACAGGGAAGGCCTAGAAAGGACAGGGAAACATGTTTTATTCTACCAATCTCCACCAGTTTTCATAGCAGATACTTCCTGATCCAGATGTGATTTTTACATTCCTAGTAACCTTTAACATCTTTGGCAAAGAATCTACACAAGTCTGCACAAGGGTATGGAAACAGCTATGTTGCGCTGTGTTAGGAATTTGCCTGCAAGTCGACTGGGATGATCCTTCCTCTCTACTCAGCACCGGGGAGACACAAGTGGAGTGCTGGGTCCAGTTCTGTGCTCCCCAGTACAAGCAATGCTGCAGCAAGTCCACCAAAGTGCCACAACAATGGCTAAGGTCCTGGAGCATCTGTCAAGCGAGGAGAGGCTAAGAAGCCTGGGGCTCTTTAGTCCAGAGAACAGAAAGCTCAAGGGGGACCAGAACATTATTGTCAGATACTAGACAGGAGAGAGAGTGAAGAAGACACAGCCAGATTCTGAGGACACTGGGGATTCCTTCTAAACATAAGAAAACATTTTCTTCCTGTGCGGTGATCAAACACTAGAACGTCTGCATGCCTGGAGATACTCACAACCTGACCAGACATGGTCCCGGGCAAACTGCTCTAACTGATCCTGCTTGAGAGGGTGCCTTCCAACCCCAACTATTCTTCACAGCAATTTCCTTTCATCCCTCTCCTTACTGAGGTGACAATCCATAATGAATTCTCCAGAATTACTGCCAATAACTGGGAACTAATAATTGCACACATTCTATCACAATGTGTGAATTACCACAATGTCATCATAATTTAAACTGGGCAGTTTTTGTCTTAAGAAGCATAAATTGCACATCTATCCTGTGACTGTGAATGGAATGTCCAACATTGGTGTAAAAACATAAATATACTTTCACTTTATCTTAGTGTGTTTGAAAATGCTGCCATTTAAAGAAAGAAATTGTGAAGGTCTACTGACAATATTACCCTGAAGCGTGAAGTCCTCCTCATGTGAATTTTAAATATGTCTTCCAAACAATGGTTCCTTCAACTCAGGCTCACTTCCACTGACGGCTCAAGCACATTACAGAACAACAGAGAAGTTTACTGGGGCCCTCTTCATGGGATTGCTTTTGGAAATATGGTAACAAAATCCTATTGTAAAATGGATTTTCAAAATGTAACAAAAAGATCTCTTCTACAACCATGTTAAATAACCTGCCTGCATTGAAGATGATATATATTTTTACCACATTTTAGGACTATACTTACCTATTTTTTCCGTAGGAATACATTGTAACTTTATTCTGGGGATCAGGAAGTGAAGCTCCCACTGCCATTCTTCCTTGTTTTTCCCTTCCTTCCAAGTATTACATTTCCGATTTCCAACAGAAAATATATTTTCATAACATTTTCTTGCAATGGGAGTTTGATGCAAGTTTCTAAAACAAAAGTGTGCATCTCTGATAGCAGACACTGAATGTCAAGACAGGACACTACACAGTTTTAAGTATGATTTTAAAAAGGAGTAACTAAATAGTAATTAAATAGTAACTAAATAAGGTTTCTCAGAATTTTCTGTTTTAACGTAACAGTAAATTACTTAGCAGCCTTATCACCAAATATATTTGTTTGCCTTTAATATATATTTGTGAAATACTATAAAGAACAATTAGTGTTGATGTTTGTCTCTCCTGAAATTGTAAGCGCTTTGGGATTTATTTAATAAATCATTTTATGGATTTTTTCATTAATTTAATAACTAGTATTTTTTCAGGACCTAGATAAGGGGACTTGGAGAGCTCTAGTAAAATATTTATGCATGCTAAATTTTTAAATATCATTCAGTGACAGCTTCAATAAAAAATGTCAACCACTTTTTCAGTCATATATTAATGGACCTAGGCGATTTGCTAACAATTTTTGCGCACACAGCAATTGATAGACACACGTATTTTCATACACGTATATGCTATACAGTATCCCATATAAAAGAAAATATTTACATTGACAAATAATAAAAAGTTTGTAACAATATTGTATGTGCATATCTATAAATACATACATTTAGTACATATATGCATTAAGAACGTATATGGATGAACTGAAGAACTTATAGATTCTTTGCTGGTGATTCTAATAGTTTCTCAAAGACTTTCTATCTCCATTAATTCAATGAAATACATTATGCTGTTATCTGCCATGTATAAACACAATGGTCATCAAACCATTTATATATCGATTTCAACAAGGATATGGAAAAAGGTTGTAGCCTTATTTGGGGGCAAATTAAAAAAACTCACAGCACGTGCTGCAGCCAAATTAATAAAAATATGATTCACTGTAGCTTCCTGTGAAGCAACTAAGTCTGAACTAACTCCTGTCATCCACTGAGATGCCTTCTGCTCGTTCCAAGAGGTTGGGTGTGCCTGGAAAACCAGTTCCTCCGCAGAACAGTGCAGTGCATGTCCTCCTTCACATTCAGCATTGGAAGGAACTGCTGTGCAGGCCACCAAAGGCCTCACTCCAAACTCAGCCTTTTCACTCAATCTTTTGAGCTATAAGTGTCTACCGGATTTCATGATGACAAGCATCCTTCAGCTGAGTATTTGCGTCAAGACTGGAGCCACTTCAAGCATAGAAAATGCATAAGCCTTTTGCAGAACACAAACTATTCCTGTGTTCTGTGCTCCCCTAGACTTCCTTTTTGTTTTGAATACAGTAAGAGAGAGTTTGATTTGTCTACTGTGATATGTCTATCTCTAAGCTGTTTATATATATATATATATATATATATATATATATATATATATATATATATGCATGCACGCATATACATATACATACACACACACATCAGCTTCCTAGTTGAGGAAGAGACATGCCTAGGAGTATCTAATTTACCTGGGTAAATTCTACCATCTATACTGCAAATGAACTAATGCAACTTTGCATCACTCCCTTCTAGATCCATGAGTGAAACATCCGAGTGCAGATGCAAAACACAGTTTTGGAATCACGAAAGATGTAGTCACCAATGCGAAAATCGTATTTTCATATCAGATTATAGCACTAGTTGGCCAAGAGAGTTCTCCATCAAAATGTGTCAGTTAGCTGGCAAATGCCATTTCTTACAGACTTAAATTTCTTGGGCAATAATTCAGAGTTTGATAAGGACAGGTGTTTTCTTTCTGTATTCGTCTTTTACAGACTAATGTCAAGCAACTGGAGATGTGGGTATATCTCATGTGATGCAGAATGGCAAAATACATAACGTCTAGTAAATGCAAATCGCCAACTTGAAAGTAACCCAAACAAAATAATTAGAGCTAAATAAACAAAAATTTTGTCAATCAAAAAGGCAAAAACACATATGCAAACTCAATTCACCATAGTTCCAAACTTAATTGTGCAAGCTGTTAAAACACTTACAAAATATCAATAAACTAAACTCATTTTTACTTTTTATAGCCTCTGTTTTGCTGTGCACACACTTGTTAGTTCATTTACATTGTAATGAGTCTTAGAAACTTCTTAAAGCTTTTCATTTTCACTGAATACAACTTACAGGCATTATGCATGCTAAATTGGGAAAAGAAAGACTTCTGAAAAATAAAACAGAAAAGAAAAAGAAGTTTTAGAGCTATATGATATATTGATGCAAAGATTCATTTTAATAAGCTTTCTAGATATTTGTGAGAGGATAGTGTGTTTCTACTCTAGCTAAAAAAAATCTTTAATGGCCGTGTTACATACTGTGATTTGCAGAATCCAGACAATTACTACAGTATTGAAAATCTAGGAATATAATTTGGCCATGGGCATAAGTCCCATGGAGAAGATTATATACTCTGTCCCAAAGAAAACTTACCAAAACATCTCAATCTCCTTTAAGAAGGATATTATCCTATGTAAAAACATTAAATGGTTCCTCTATGAAAGAAGACAACAGCCAACAAAGGGTGTCTCAATTTTTCTCAGGTTAGGTTGCCCTATTAATAGAATCCGCTAAGTACTACGGAATGGACTAGTCCATCCTATTGGAAGCTTCAAGGCTCTTCTCTTCTATGACAGGGTCACTGGTCCAGTTCACAGCACTTTAGAAGATGCCTGTGAGAGAACAATGCCAATGCAGAAATGCACAAGTGGGGGTTTCATCAACCAGTAATGCTGCTAGGCAGTGCTGAAGTAGTCTGAAATTGGCTGTATGCCCTTACACAGGTAAACCAAAACAAGAACATAGAACAAGCAGGTACAGTTAGTGAAATTTCAATTTCACAAAGTCACAATTCTAAAATAATTCCTAAAATAATTCCAATTTAAAGATGTCCTTTAAATTGGAATTATTCCAATTATTAATTGGAATGTCCAAGAAAAAAGATGATGCATTTTCAGAATTCTCTTTTTTTTCATGTTTTCAGCTAAGTCTCAGTTTTCAAAAGTTAAGAACATGGCACAAGGACTGAATTTCTTCATCTGTTTTATCACAACTATTATTACCACCTGCAAATGCAGCAGTGACCAAACGTTCAGGTTAACACATATAAATTGAGCTTATCCAAGTTATTTCCAGACTCCAGAAGGTATCTGTCACCATAGTACACAGTTATGTCTGCAGCATTTTTATTTTCTGACCTTTTGAACTTTGCTTATACTGCTGTTTTCCATTCTTTAATCTCCTGGATATTTTCTCGTTTCCCTGCTTCCAGTCTTTTTACAAGTTATCCAAAGCTGAGTCACCTTGTCCTCTCAGACACCCTTTACTGTTGATAGCCTGTCTCTGTATCACAGACTAGATGAAACCACAGGAGCACACAATTATACTCTTGGAGCTGACCCAAAACTATCACATCTAGAGCATCACTATATAAACCATACGTTTTCTTACTCATCCTTTTTTCAGCTATGGACAACTCTGTGTCACTAGGTCTTAGAAAAATTAACATTTTTTAATTTTTAGTCTCTAGAATATTTGGGGTTTAAAAAACACTATTACACAGAAAAGTCTATTCAAACCTTTACTCATGTTAACATTCTGTCTATCATCACTGAAGTGGGGATTATACTTTACCCTAATCTGATTAAATAAATATGTTTTAAATTTAAGAAAAGGTCTAAATTTAAGCAAAGATCTTTACAGAATTTGCATAGAATGAATTTTAACCTAATTATGTGCAGAAGAGCTTTAAGAGCTCATAGAAATGGTGTTATTATCATTACAAGCAGGAAGATAAAGATGGATCAATAGCAGTAAAAAACAGTGGATGACCATAAAGAAAGCTTGAGGCAGCTCTACGTAGAAACCATTTGAATTTATAATACTAACTATCACAAATAAAGACACTGATTATGTAATTGTAATGAGAAGAGATATATGTGCTTAACCGCCTGTGCTTTCCAAACCAAAGTGAATATATTCTAACAGAAATGTATACACATTTCTCTTAACAGTTCAAGCTCACTAGTAGCTTTATAAGCTACTAGTATTTATAAGGATAAGAATTTTTGTACAATCTGTAGTCTTAATGTCTAGTAGATTTCCCCGTGAGATACAGAAATTCTATATTCTACTTCAAAATGAACATCACTAATGGAGTGACAATCAGATGCTACTGACAAAACATATTCTTGTCCTGCATGAGAAATGCTTTAAATCTTGGGAGTTGCCTGTCCTTAAAAGTAGATTACTTCATATTATTCTGCAGCTGAAAAACAGTATAAGTAGAGAAGTCAGGCTCTAGCATTAAGTCTGCAAAGGTCAAGTTAGCCCTATATATGAGCATTTATCCACTGTTCTATTACAGCTACAGGAATAGCTTGGGGATTGGGGAATTGCTTACTTGCAACTGCAATATAGCAACAAATTAAGTCAGGTGGTGGCTTGTTTTGCAGGTGATGTACTGGTATTTTGATGTTCCATAAGGTAAATACTTCCGAGAGGAATTCTTATGAGAGATCTAGGAGTTGACCTGCTGGAAAGTAGCTCTGCAGAGAGGGATTTGGGAGTTCTGGTGGAAAAGAAGTTAACTGTGAGGCAGCAGCAGGACCTCGTGGCCAAGAAGGCCAATGGGAGGATCACGGCCTGCACCAGGAGGAGCGTTGCCAGCAGGTCGAGGGAGGGGATCCTGCCCCTCTGCTCAGGTAGCAGCTGGAATATTGGGTGCAGTCCCGAGCTCCTCAGTTCAAAGACATTGAGCTTCTCGAGAGGGCCCAGTGTAGAGCAACAAAGATGATTAAGGGACTGGAGCATCTATCTTATGAGGAAAGATTAAGGGAGCTAGGCCTGTTTAGTCCATCATATCAACATGTACAAATACCTGAGGATGTAAAGAGGATGGGGCCAAACTCTTCTCAGTGGTGGCCAAAGGTAGGACAAGTGGTAATGGGTACAAACTGAAACACAAGAAATTTCATCTCTGTATGAGGAGGAACTTTGTTTTTTTTCACTGTTAGGGTGACAGAGCACTGGAACAGGCTACTCAGAGAGGTTGTGGAGTCTTCTTCTCTGGAGATCTTCAAAACCCACCTGGATGCCACCTTGTGCCACTCTGCTTGAGCAGAGTGGACTAGATGAGTGGGATGGGAGTTGGACTAGCCTCAACCATTCTGTGATTCTGTAATTTACAACACAGTAACTGTTTGAATAATTTTGGCTAGTTAGTTTTAAATCTGGTCTAAATCAGGCAGTTGAGTTAAAGTTTAATACCTAAATTCAGGTGCATTTCATGCATCATCTAAAGGCCTGACTGAGCCTTATTCTGTCACGAATATACAATAAATACCTGATTTTATTCTGACAATGATGATTTCCTTTGAAAGACCTACGTGTGTACCTCTAACTTAACTACTTGTAATGGGAGAAATGTAGCTTTCATATTTTGGGCAAAAGAAAGTGTTCTTTTTGAAAACAGAACGTATGACGTATTCCTAAGGAAAGGTTTGGGCTGTTAAACATAAAATTGTCCAGCAGATGTAATCACAGTCTGGGTTCCCCACCAAATGACAGTCTGTCACTGGATAGAATATTAATCCAGCAGTCCAGGACTTAAAGCAGTCCTAATGACAAAGGCAATTTTTCTTATGAACTCTATACTGATATCTTTGCTGCTAACGGAAAGTGCAGTATTTCCTCTCATTTCTTAAAAAAGAATGGGATTATGTTAAATAATCAGAGTACTGGTGAAAGCAGAATAACCAGGAGGATACTAGTGATACCTAGAAAATAATTTATGTATGTCAATAATACAGGGAGAAAAGCCTTTTTTTTTTTTTCAAAAAATAGAGGCAACCCAGAAACCATATTAAATAACAGAAGTAAATAACTGTATTTATAAATAACACGATAATAATGCGTTATTATCAACTCCCATGTCATAGGCTGAAAAGAATCAAATATACATAAAAAAACACGTTTGAGAACCACTATTTACATTTCCATAAACAAATAGAAGTTACTAAGTACTCAGGTAATTGTAGTTATTATATGTGTGTGCATCTATGTGTGTGCATATACATATGCATATATATTTAAACATGTCCATATGTACATAGAAGGCAATGTGCCTGTGTTTGCGCGTTTATATGTGTGTACATGTATATTATAAACATACACACACATACATATGCATATTTTTTCATCAGCTTTTACTATTGATAAGTAACTTGAACTTCCAGGGTTCCACAGAAATTTGTTCCTAAGGTAAAAATGTATTTAGGTATTTATGCTATTTTTAATGTATTTATGGATTTTGCCCCACTTTTGGAAAAACATTAGTAAAAATTTAAGAAAAAAAATGCACTGGTGGATGGATAGTCCAAAGAATGGATGTATTAGTAAGAAAAACAAAATTTAGCAGCAAAACCATTTAACCGAATTGCCAGTTAATAGCTTACCTATGCTGAGAATCAACAGAGTTAACACAACTAAAAAGACAGGTGAATCCACACGTTATTTACATAGGTTAGACAGGTAAGATATATTAATCCACTTATTAAGACTATAACAAGACATATAAGACTGTGACAAGCTCCACTGAATTACGCAGATATTCCTTTCATTCAGAATTAGATGGGCTGAATTGATCACTCTGATGTCCAACTAGTTAGATAAGTACTTTCTTATTGTCATTGAAATGAACTGTGATTCAGTATCTGTTCTAAAGATTTGTTGATTTTGTTTAGCTGGGCCTTGGGAAAATGGCTCAGAGAATCAATAATGGGAAAAGAAAAAACTCTTGATTATTTCCTACACAGTACACAGAGCTTTTTTCAAAATTTTCAGTTTTGAGACATTTTGAAAAGTAACCAAAATGCATTCAAACTCATTATCATTTTAGGCATAAGACTTCTACCACTAAAAATCCACTACAGTAATAATTTACTACAAAAATGGCACCAAAACCAGGCAGCCTGCTAAAAAGAAATTAAAAGGAATAGTTGAAAGGGTAACCTGGTTGTAGAAAGGGTCTAGATTGTTTAAATCAGTATGAGAGAGATTTGAAATAAATCTATATTATCTCAGAGAAAAAAGATAGAAGGGCACATGAATGGTTAAAATGAAGTGGCGAGGAACCTGTTAAAAATAAGGAATGCTGCATAAAAAGCAGAAACTACAAGCTGATGAAGAAAGCAGAATAGAGCATGAACTCCGGCTAAGTTCACATGCTATTCAGCTAAGAGCTCTAAAGAAATCAGTGAAATTTCTAAACAATTAATTTGTTCTTTATCCTCTTTGTTAAATTGTCCTTAGCACCAAGGTAACAAATATAATAATCTTTTTTAAGGGTCTCTGACTGGGATCCAGGTAACAACAGACCAAGAAGCGTGGTACCTATACCTGTCAAATTGGAAAAAAAAAATAGTAGAGTAGAATTCGTGAATACCTTGAAAAATATGAGGCAGCAGGGAGGAGTGTCATACTTTTGTTGAAGATTTGCTGATGTTCTAAACAAGAATGTGCATAAAATGATTTATGGGTTTTGCTCTATAACCAAAAGGCTTATGCAAAGATCCCTTATCAAGAGGTCCTCCTATAGACAACAACCTGTCATTAAATTCATGACATTATAGGGTCATTTCATGGATTCATAATTGATTTAGGAGTGGAAAACAGGGAAGAAATAAATGGTCAGCTTTTACAAAAACAAGAGGGAGGGTTTTGCCTCTGAAGGTCCGCATAGAGGAATGTCGAAACCTTCACTGCTCAAAATATGGATAAGTCAAAGCTAGCAAATACAAAAGTTGACTGTGAATAGTTGTGTAAGGATCTGACAGTCCTGAACAACAAGATAACAAAACAATACTAACAGAGCTAAAGAGCACTAACAGAGATATCTTTTGTGCCCTGATAATTAACTTCCTCTCTTCTCCCCATCTGTTGTTGTTGTTGAGCTGTAATTCTCATTCAGCTCAAAAATGATTTTTTCAAGCAAGAAGCTTTGAATTAAATTTTCCAGGAAGGTGTTATTATGCAAAAGGTTTTCCTACAAGCTTAATTCTTTCTCAGTTATTCTCTTTATTTTGAAACATTTTTTCTTTTTTATCTCTAGGACTTTACTTGCATTTTGTTATTTTTTTTTTAGTTTGTTTGTTATACAAATGAAAGCTATATAAAGCTCCATTTGCTCCATTTCCATTTGCTGGAATAACTTACTTATTTTTGCAAGCTGAAGAGGTATTTTTACCTTCCCCAGCACACTAGGAAACTGGTTTAGGCAACATGGGGAAGCGACGTGTCAGTGCCAGAAGCAAACAAGTGGGGATATGACTCTAGGGCTAGACTAGCATATGGAGCTAGAGTTAGACCCTTGCCTGTGCCTCCAGTTGTTAACATTTGCTTTTCACTGACAGTTTAGGTATACCGCTATCCTCTTCCTCTCTCTCCACTCTCTCTCTCTGTGCAAATTCTATATGTGTTTCTGTAAAACAGCGCAATCCTTCTGAGATGGAAAGGGGGTGCTACCACCTTCCATCTGCTTATCTGTCTGTCCAGGAAGGACATAAGTGTTTTCATCTCTGAACTTCTTGGTCTGAGGAGGGCACCGCATCCTGGACTCTGCCTTTCTGAGTGCCTAAGTTGTTCCCCGAGACGCTCTGGAGATTTCTAGGTACCTCCTTAGTTAGGTAGTATTCAAGGATGATAACACATGAACAGAATAATGCTGAGTGCCTAAACTGCCATCAAATCCCATGTTAGACACCTAATGGATCTGTGCAGACCAAGCTAAGAGGCTATTCTCCTGACGTAAAGAAGGAAATCTGGAAGAATATTTGATGGCTCTTTCCTTTTATCCACCATTTTGTTTTGTAAATAGAATTCTGCCCTGCATTTTGATTCCTGTCTCTAGCATAGCAGCAGTTTTTAGTGATTCTAGATCCAGATACTAGCTTGGTGTAAATCAATACATGGTTTTACAGAGATATAGTGATTAACAATATTTGAGGTTTTTACTATCCCTTTGTATTTCTCTCTGAGCTATAATAGCAATAAGGAAGAGACAGTGAGAGAAATAAAAATCTTAGCGCTGTGAAGGAGAGTGAAAAGGCTGAGATAACTCACTAAAAACTTAAGTCAGTGCATTGATTTAGGCTTGTAAATTCAGGAGATATAATCAGTGATTAAAAAAATTAATCTTTTAATTTGCACAATATATCTATTATCCTCCAGCCATTCAGACACAGATGCCTTGCAGGTTTCATATGAGGGCAAACAAGGGAAGATACCAATGTCACATTCACAGTATTTTTTAATTAAGATTTTCTATAAATGGCAGACAAACCATCAGCACATTTCAACACACAAGACATGAACAAGGTCCCAAACCTTCTGTAACACTTGGAAAGAATTTTAGAAAAGCAGAAAATTTTAATTATTAAGAGGTTATATAGGTGGTTCTGCTCTGTTTGTCCATAACATTCTCAATATGGTGTGATTGTCTCAGCATTCTGAAATACAGCAGCAGCAGCAAATTGTGCCTCTGACACAGTAAACCTGAGTGTTTCCAAGCAGTGAGCTAATTGAAAAATTGTCATAAAATGTAAAGCATGTACTGTGGCCCCATATGATTCTAGCCCATGCCAGCACCTCACTTGCTGCTTCCTGATTTGTTACATTTTTCTTTTCACAGCTACTAGTATTCATAAACTGATCTTACACGTACCCACACTTTAGTCAGTTGGAATGTTCTTTTATATGAAATGAACACAGTATTTTATGGTTAATCATCTTTCTGTGTGCTTTACTCTTAATGCACATTCCAGTGATTACAGAATGCACAATCATAATGATAAAGGGTTGAACATGTAGCCTATAATTTATATGAACTACATTACCATGTGGAAAAATGGTTCAATACACTGTACTATATTATCTGTTACCATGACTGCCCTTACAGTAGTTTCTTGGCTGCAGTTTTTCCACTGCTCTGGAGGTTTAAAGTTAAGTATTATAGTTCCAGCACTCCCTGATAAAGTAGATGAGTATCAAAAACAAGAATTCTCAAGTCACAGCTAAAGAATAGTTATCCTTTAGGGGTAAAACACAGTACCAGTTTTACAGCACACAACAGGAATTACATAGCTAAAATGTAGCATAAAGAAAAGAAAAGAAAAAGAATGGCCAGTGATTAAATTTATCCAGACCTAGACTTAATATGTAACATTTATGAAGAGAGATGAGATGCTACCTGACCACAATTGACATATTTTATGTTGTATTCTAAAAGTGGTTTTGGGCAGAGTCAGGAGAAGCTGCTACTTACCATGCTGCCAATTCTACTTCCAGCTGTAATTGGGTGTTACTTGGATTTCTAACCCGGAATTAAAAATACTGGCTTTCTACATGACTACTGACATGACCTTCTTAACTTGCAAAAGTTGAAGAGACCACGGCATGTGGTGGTCCCACAGTAATAGTTTGCCACTTTTACTACCTAATGATGAGTGATATTTTTTTCCATATCTTTTCATTGTTTTTAAATTGTTTTTTTTAATTGTTTTTTTTTTTGGGGGGGGGGAATTGTTTCGAATTATTCCATATTGCTAAGAATCTGTAAATGTTCTGTGTCGTTTCCAGCCTTTGCCCTCCCTAGTGCAGAGATGTGTACTTTCAAACAGGTGAAGCATCTTTGAACTGCTTACGCATTATCTTCGGGAACAGCTTCTTCACCTTTGCTCACATCCTTATCTAATTCAACTGACCTTGAATGCCTGGGCATGTTGATCTGCTTAATCAAGAATTGGCAAATATTATAAATGACACAGACCCTGGATGTACTAAATCTATGCTATTGACATCTTATTCACCTTCCCATGCTGAAGATCACTGGAGCTTGAAAATAGCCCTGAAGAAATTGCAAAAACATTAGGAAGCTGGAGTTACTACTATTCATTTTGGCACGTCGTATAGAACAATAATATTGATTTGTATACTGCAATTATGAAAAGAGGCCTCCTTTTACTCAGAATGTATCTGGAATTTGTGATAACAGAACAAAAGACTTTTCTTTATTCCTGTTGGGAGTACGTCACTGTGAGTTTATAGCAAATTTGACATCTCCATGTCATCATTTTGATATAATATACATTTCCAAATTACAGGGAGTCTTCACTGTAATTTAGTGACTTAAGCAAGTACTATCTCCATCTTGAATGACTTAGCAAGCAAATATGTGGGAGAGAGAAAGAAAATGAATGAGATCAGGTCTTATTCTAATGGCCATTTCACTAGATCATCCCTCCTGGCATTAGAGACATGAAGCACCCTGCATCTACTAAGATGTAATTCAGATTTAGTGAACTGTATAGTGTTGCCATGTTGAGAAATGTATAGCATATAGTATTAACGAACTGCATAACATAATGAAACTCCTGCTTTCAATCTAGAAATGTGAGAAGAATATAACTAATAGTTTGTGTTTTTCTATGACTACACTTATGTTTGAAGACAAACAGAAGAGCCGTTCCCACTTACTGTTAACTTTGGTGGAAGCTGAATACATTTATGCCAGTTTTGAATTAAGTTTTCTATCTTCATTTTCAAGTGATTAGCATGCTTTTGTGCTACTCTAATAATTGCAAAATCAATCAAAGAAGCTTTTCATTCTTTTCCCTTTCTCTAAGCCAGAGACATTCTCCACAAGGAAAACAAAAAGGGGTTCTGCCTCTTTTGTCTTGCCTTCTTTCAAGTGCTGTTCCTTGTCCACTCTAAACTTTTCTTATGCTTTCTCTGTGGAAAATGGATGTGACTTATAAAGTAGAAAACCTATGCAATGAAATTACATTCTGTTTTCTTGGAAAAAGATAGTCAATATTTGCTTTCCACAAAAGGAACAAGTAATGCTACCATCACTCTCTACAGACAAAATTAAAAATAACAGGTACATTTTCCTTCTATTACTTTGATGATGGTGATTTACTGCATATAGCCGTGAAATCCCTTTAAATATTTAGAAAGAGCTGTTCAGGATTCTTCAGGTGTTCTCATTTCACAAAAAGCTTTATCAAAAAAGTGGGACTTAAGTAGAAATTGGTACGAAAAACACCACCTTAGATCCTGACTAATGTTCCATCAGTTCCTCAGTTTTGATCTTAAGACCTCCATATTCCAAACCGTACATGAGCAAAAACACATGAGTTTCGGTCAGTGCAAACTGTCACCTAAGTGCCTACCTACAGTCTCCAGTGTCCTGTGCCTGTGGCCCTGCGGGACTCAGCCTGGCAGCTCCTCTCAGAATAAACCTCATCAGCAGAGTCTGTCACGGTACAAAGCTGATGCTGGTGCTTTCTTTTTAGACATAGTGTTTGGTATATAGAGGAACCTGGTGATTTGAGGATACGCTGTAATGAACCTAAATCTCCTTTTCCTTTTCTCTGCCTTAGTGTATTTAAATTCACTCTCCCATTTGACAAAACTCCCTAAATATTAGATCTTTACAAGCCATGATAACTTAACTCTTCCTGAAGTTCTACTCTACCCAGATTCACTGGAAGTAGAAAAGAAATTGAACACTTTCAAAGACGTCGCCCTAGCAGAGTGGCCAGAGCCATGTCCACTGGAAGTGGTTTCCATGTCTCAAGGGACTATAGCTTTAAAGAAACTCAGTAAAAGGATCTTGTTTCACATACAAGTCTACAGAATTTTGAATCAAAGTTAGGACTTCTCCTCCTGAATCTCTCCTAGGCAGGAGTCTACGTAGAGTCCCATTTAGCCTGCTCACTGTGAAGTCTCTAGAAGTTTCACAACATTCAACATTTTGGGTTTATAAACCCAGGGGACTAAATGTATTCTTGGGCACCATCTAGTGGTATTTTGATGTCTTACAGATAGAGAGATCGAAAATTCCAATGTCACCAATCTTTGTAACACAGGGCACTGTTTAAAATATAATCATTCTTCGAGTGGGTAAAGCCTTCTCATTTCTGTTGCTGCTAGAGAGGCTTTTTCTTCCAATTGTGCAAGGCAAAAAAAAAAAGAAATCCCAGCTATTATGGCATTTTGTTGGTCTGTTTCCAAGACAGCTATTTAGCTAAGAGCAACTTTATTTACTGTTCTGTTTTTTTGTTTTATTTGGTTGGGGTTTTGGGGGGGAAAAATAACAATTAAAAATAGTTGAAAGCTTGGAGTAGAAAGCTGAAGTAGGATATACTGTCTGATTGAGTTTATGGTGTTTTTACAGATGCATTTGTTTTCAAGATTCTCTGACTCTCTTCACTAAATTAGGGGCACAGTTATTTCCTTTCTATGCATAGTCTGTTCTTCTCAAATAGCTTAGATTTTAAAAAAAGAGTGAAGATACATTTAACTGACATGAAAATAATTTGTAAATTAGTTAAAACCAAATATAACTTCTTCAGGTTTAAAGAAGGTTTTTCGGGCAAACAGGTGTTCTGTATGTGTAGCATAAGGTTGTCTGCTTAATAACAAGGTCTCCTTACTATGTTTAAAATTAAGCTTTTCTTCTATCCAAGATAAAGAATTTGTTATATATTCTAATAGGCAGTCACATAAAATAGCCTCTATCCCAGAACTATTTAACAATAGTAATGTTTTTATTTTTCTTTTCCTTAGACTTTTTAATATTCCTTATCTAATTTAATAACTGTAGGCTATTTTTTTATATTCTTTTAAAAAGGACCCTGGGAAAACATTGTTTAGTTAAGCTATGCCATTGTTTCTTTGAGCTAAACTGAGGTAATTGATTTACTTCTTTATATTTTCCATAGTTTCCATATTTTCCATATAGTTTTCTCATATCCTTGCATAGCAGATTTGAATACCAGTCTAATTAAGCAACGTTCACTTTATTTTTCTTCTTGTAAAATTTATAGGAAAATTTTAAAAAAAAACTTTAAAAATCACATCATGCTGTTTTTCAAAGCACTGAATTTTCAGAGAGAAACATATTCTGAATTCAGCTTTATACAGTGTTTGCAGTAGGATCTTACCAGAATAGCAAATGCAAGTTTCCAAAACCTCCTGCTTTTTGTCTTTATTTAGGCTCTCCTTTTAAAGGGCAGAATATATCTGGAAGTTATCAGAAACTGTCATTTTGGTAACCTGCTAAATAATACTTTATAGCAGGAATAATTTTTTACTTTTAATATTTTCATATTAAGCCTGGAGACAGTAATTTCTATGCCCTTTCCTTGCCCTAAATAAAATAGACCTATAAATCCATAAATCTCAAGTAGGAGAAGGAATCAGACAATTTTCTTTACCATGATTCCTCTCTAGAACACAACACCATAAGACAGCTCCCTTGTAGGGAAAATTTCTATACAAACAGGGGACATAATTGTCTCTCTGTTGGAGTACAAGGCAAAAGCTAGAGGAAAAATGGCTAGCTTCCTTGTCAAAATCCAATATTTCCCTGCTCTGTTCTGAAGAAACAGTACAAAGTTTTTGAAGTTTTGGCCTAAGACTTGATGTTACAGGTGGGTAGATGTAATGACCACAGATGTGAAATTTGGTTATTGTGATGACAAAAAAAAGAGTCTATGCCAGAATTTTTATTATTCTGTATAGATCTATTTTATGATTACACATACAAATGCATATTATATATTACCAAGCATAGAAGTGTTTTTCATTTTTATTTCTTGAATTTGTAGAGGTGTTTTGCCAGTAATGCAAAATAAATATAGACTTTCTCAAGAAAGATTTTAATGATCTTTTCGCTGACTTTGAACTTGGTGAAATGAAAAAACACGCAAGTTTTATTTCAGCTCTCCTATCCTGGTTGCAAGATAAATGGTTGCAGTCATTTGGCTCATTTGGTGGCTAATACTTGGGAATGTGGGTGTTCTCTTTGTGTTAAGGCTTTCTTGTTTGATATAAAATGTGAAGCTGCACATTATCAAAAGTGGCCTTTCCTTTCAGGTGCTGCAATTTCAAGAACCTGGATACAAATCTCCTGGGCCAAGTAGCCAATACAACTTTCTTCAGGGCACACTATCCTCACTACACCTATCATAGCTAATAATCCCATTTTACTGCTCTAGCTGTATCATCACTGATCTCATTAGCTTCTCCACTAGTCATTAGAAAGAGCAAGTCTATGTGAAAGATGGTCTGGGCCATGAAATAAGAATTAAGGGGGGCCCAGTTAAAAGATTGGGCAGCCCATACAGAATGAAACAAAAGCATCATCTCCCATCTGTGAAACTTACAGTTACAGCCTACCACTCAAATAAAAAGTTACATTAAAAAAACTTAGCAGAACTAAAAAGGTAAGTTCAAAAAGTGATCTGAGAAATTCATGCAGATTACCTAAGAGTGGTCATTATTAGGCATGCAAAGACAGATGCGACTTCCCAATGAAAAGTCTGTAGACCATTAGGGACATGCACTTCAGAAGGCACAGCAGCTGAAGGATCATTACATACTAGTCTTACATCTTCCAGTCTTTCCTTAAACAGTTGCACATGTCAGGAGATAGCATATAAAGCTAGTGAGATGTATGATGTACTTTGAAGTCAGTACTGCCCCTCTTCTCATTAAGCTCAATTAGGCTGCCCTATGGAGTTGAATGTAAAACATTGATTTAAACTCACACTTAACTCCTCCCTACACAGGACACTGTTGCCTAAAGTTACAGTGTTCCTGACTCTTTCAGTCTCTTTCTTTTTGTGCAATTGTCCATCCAGAGAGCTGTGTTTTCCTCCAACACATAGGCACACCGCACAAGATGTTAATTTGAGATTGCTTGAAGATTTGCATTTGTCTTGAAAAGACTGCATATTTCAAGAAAAAAAGAATCTTTTTTATTTGTTTGGTATTGTTCTTAACAACAACTGTCATCGGTATTAGAAACATTTAACCATTTATCATTTAACTGGTATACTGTCTGTGTGGAAGTATTGCTCTTTCCTATTTTGGTTTTGACATCTAAATACAATAACATCAGAGAAAATGTGATGGGACTAATTTGTAGTGTTTAGATATGGTGTCCATCCTTATTTGTTTCAACTTTGGAAAGGTGATTATTCAAGCTAGGAGTGTTTTAATCCACATAATAAATGCTATAGGTAATCATAAAAAGCTTATGTAGTTCAATACTTATCCTTTATTAATATTCTCAATATTAGACCCATTGACATTACTAGAGAAATTAATCATTTTCATGTTTGAGAATAATCTTCTCCTAGAGTTCCTGACAATACATAATTAGCTCTACTCAGATTCCTTGTAGACCGTTTCAACTTCAGCAAAGCAGAAGGGCTGCAGCTTTACACATTCCACTTCTTTGAACAGTTGTTTGATACCACTGATACCATCATTCCTTTGTGGGCCCAAATATCGTCTCTCTTGGAAGCCTGGGGTGCACTAATTAACTAACAGAAAGAAGCAGAGGCATTTTCAGTAGACACATGTAAACAGTGACTTCAGGGAGAAGGTGGTTGATTTATGATTTTTTTCATAAATAGTATATTGAACCAAAGATATCTGTTATGAAAAAGTCTAGGTTCTGTTAAGCAGTATCCTTACAGTGAAATTGTTTTTAACTGGAAAATTTCCAACCATTTTTGCTAGAATGAAGGCTGGTGAAAAATAAATTCTCTCCAATTCTGAAGAAATGGTTTCAGCAGCTTCAGACCAGCCCTATGGAGCCAGAAGCCTGAAACTCCCAGCTTTGCATCTTGAACAAGAACTCCCAACAGTTTCAGTGTAACAACATGGAAGTTAGAAAGTCCTCCAGCTCTTTTAGAAAAAGGCAAGAATATCAGTCTCAGGCACTGGGAAACATCATTTAACTATGGAAATACTTGTTTCAGTGATTGCTAAACAGTCTTCCTTAGGCTGTATTGCCTGTGGGATATTTTTGAAAAGCAGAACTCTCAAATTTAGGCCTACTCCATCAGCAATTTTAAAACTACTAACTTCAGCCTGAATATAAAAGGAAGAATAGAAGACAGAAGAAAGAAAAGTCACTTCAGAAAAACCTAGGCACAGCTGACCTTGCAGGAAATAAAATAGGCAGGAATTGTATTTGTGTTCCCATATTAATTTCCAAGAAAACGAAAATTCAAAAGGGATAAATAATTGTAAACTGTATTGCTCAATAAGTACAACCTGGGGAAGGGAAACTTCATATAGGCATCGCCTGTATTGCTTAAATTTGACCTTCCAGAATCTATTTGTGATTCAAGAGCTAGGCGTGAAAATTAGAATAGTGCTATACAATATGGACTACTCCTGTCTATAACAGCTTAACTATTCCCTGTTGATAATGTCATTGCCTACACTGTATGAAGACAAAATATTTTAGCCCTTCTCCTCCATTCTTTTCTGAGGATGGACGGTCTGGTATCACTGCTAATTATGTTGACAGGAGAATATTCCAGAATACCTTTGATGCCAAATCTGAGGGAAAAGAAGGAAGGAAAAGTAGTATGTTCAGTTTTGATACAATTCTTTCATACTGCGCTGGACAGAACAAAACAGAAGACATCACGTATATAGCGTACTTAGAATAATCTGGGAAATCCTGCTTCTAATGTCTACTTTAATGAATGATTTTTCAACCGTTATCCATTCGGGCCATCCACATGGAAGCAGAAGCACAAGTTTCTGATTACTGGTACATGAAATGTGCCGTTGTACGGTGTGACGGGTGTGCTTCCTCCCCGGCCCAACATGACTTTCACACAAAGCCATAGCCCGATTCGGGTTGTGTCGGGCTGTGCGTTGTGTCCCCCACTCCCCACCACCCGTCCTGTGACAGTGCGGCCCTACGAGTTGGCCCAGCCCCATTCGCATGAATGTTCCTTCCTTATCGTAAGTACTAGCACTGGCTTTAGTGGGACTCATGCGAGTAAACCTAACTCCATGCATCAAGGCTTGTAAGTTCAACATGGTAGTGGACATAAAAAATTAACCAGCCTTTGTGTGTTGGTTTTTTTTTATAATATCTACAAATCCTGAGCATATTAAACTTAAATGAACCTAAAGGTTTTTGCTGCACTCTTCATTGTTTTTTCCCTGTGTGCCTTTGTGCCACAGCAGGAGAGCTGCATGCCTCTGCAATATTAATATTTCTAAACATCTGGCATCTCCTATATGAGTTTGCAGAGCAGTTGCAGTGAAAGCCTGAGGAAAAAAAAAAAAAAAAGTGAAACTCTAGCTTAAGACAAGTTTCCAGAAAAAAAAATCTCAACAGGCAGCATTCTCGACAATGTAATTGCTTCAATAATGAGCTTATTTCTATTGGGGGTGTTTAAAAGAAACAGATAAAACTCCAGCAGGATGGAATGGGCTAGCTGAGAACCTGCATAATCTTTGCTGTCACTCTCACAAGTAGATTGTCATATTTACAAATTTTAAACCAGACTCTATAGGGAAGTATCATGTACACACACACACACACACACACACACACATGCTGACAATCAGCTCTACTTTTGAGGATTTAAACAGAATATTAATCTTTATTATGTAAAAGCACAGTTTAACCATTTCAGCTATTAATTACTCAGAGTTAGAAGTCCCCAAAGTTGAAAGAGCTCTCACCACTGATAAAAAAAGTGTGTGTATGTATATACATATTTCAAAGAAGAGTAGGGACATAATTCCCTTTTAATGAAAGGTCTGGGGAGAGGGAAAAAGGAGAAATGGGTATTTCAGAAACAATTGTGTGCTTAATATTTAAAATGATGTGTTTATTATTGGATTCAAAATAGATGTTTTTATTGTTCTCTGACTAGTCAATTTAGGCATATGAAAACTACACACCCAGAGAAGTAATTATAGATGACTTTAAGCAACCAAGCAAATGTTTTTCTCCAATCTGTATTTTAATTAGTTTAGTGTTTTGGTTTTACCGCTTTTCATGAAAACTGGTCAATGACACATCGACTGCAAACATTTTCAATTCCCAGTGTCCGTTTCCTTCAGGATGATTATATTTAGAACCCCCCACATTTTCTCCTACTGGATTATGTCTCATCAATTCATTTAATTTCAGAAAAAAAAGTAATTATTAAAATGTTATGGAAATTAGGGATATCTGGAATTAACAGATACAAGCTTAGGTATTTTAATGTTCACCTAAATCAAGATAAACCTTGCAAGAAATAAGCATATCTTGCACGTGCGGATGGCTTTTGAAAACACAGCAATAATTATTGGTGGTGCTGCAAGATTCACTGTTTTGACTTTTGAGGATTTCCTGCTCCATATAGTTTTAGTCTGTTTATTTGCCTATAGTAGATTCTCTTTATGTAAACATTAGGCTGCTCCAAACAAGCATGTAGTCCTAACTTGCAAATAGCTACAGCTGTGCACATTGGCAGACTTAAAATGTTATGGTAGAACTTTAATTTTCTGTTATGAATGACTATTAAGGTGAAAGACTCATAGGTTTGCAGGATATTTGAGCATTTAATATTTCTTCACTTCTAGCAAGCGACAGATTTAAAAAAATAGCCTGCTTAAAGTAGCTTGCTCTCACCAAATAGATCAGGCAAAAAAATTCTCACCTTCTAAAATAAGAGTTGAGGATTCAAGACTTAAAGGAGATCTGCATGGCTCATACAGCTCCTTAAAATAAGCAATAAGGTCTGCAGTTTCATTATCTCCCTCACCTTCTCCCCTCCATAGTTCCTTTGATGAGTCATGCTCAGATTACTTGTATTACCACTAGAATGTACTTTTAAAACACAGCACTAAACATTTCAGGCTTCATTTACTTTATTGTGGAGTAGAGGAGAATACAATAGGAATAACTCTGGAGGAAATGGTAGTTCAGAGTTCTCAAACTATATTTTTATAGGACCAAAACTTACCATCAGAAAAAAAGCATGTATTCCTCCCAATAAAATAACATTTTTTTTCACTGCAGAAATTATGCCATGGTTTACAGATGGACACATAGCAATTGCTTTCCAAGACCTCACAAATGCATGCTTTGTCAAGCACAGACACCAGACATCAGAGTAAATTTTGCAGATCTCCATCAAGCAATTGTACTCTTTCTTCCATACGCACCCTGAATGCAGCCTGTGAGCTATCATTATTCCTTTTTCTCTTTGAATGTTTTGATTAGCAGAAAAATGGCTAATTCGTTACTTGAATAAGCATAAGGCTTTAAAGTAACTACACTAATTGAACTGAACAGGGGAAACTTCCTCCTCCCCAAGCTGCTGTTCCAAGCAGTCTTTGCACTGTGCCTGCTCTACTCTACTCCAAGGAAAAGAGTTATGCCTCAGCTGCAACACTGCTGTCTCCATTCATCACCTTGGTGCAGCTGCAGATCCAAGGAAAAGTCATCTTTCCTTTCACAGGCAGTTTCCACAGCATATGTGGGCTGGAAGCAGATAGCTGACAACTAGAGACCAAGTGTGGTGCCACAGTCCGCAAGGGTATGACCAGAAAGACCGACCACCACAGCTGAGAGCACTCTCTTTGCTAGTAGTCCAATGAAGCTGCATGTCATCTATGGTTCACATGTGCATGGCAAAATCAATATATAGGGCAGATGTCTTGACTGAAACTTTTAAATTCTATTTTTCATATGAATGTATGGAATTTTGCATTATTTAGCTAACACAGAGACACTATAAACTTGGAGCTTTTATCAATAAATTAGAATCATGGATATATCCCTTGCAGTTAACTATCAGTTTTGCAGTTGAAACACAGATGCGACAGATTCAACTTGACACAACTTCAAATGTGTGTGAGAAAAACATTAATCCTTCAGAATTTACATTTTTTCATTTTTTATAGGAAGAATTGAATGTTTACTAATAATTTGGCAGCTACGTTACATAATTAGCAGCATATTAATTATAAAACTAGCTTATTTGCAGAAATTTGGTGCTTTCTCATTTTTGAGTCAGATAACATTATTGAATATAGAAAAAAAATGCAGGTATGTACACTTTGATATGTGTTTTCTCACATATATACATATTAAATGAAGGAGACAACTAGCAAGATATACATATTAAATGAAGGATACAACTAGCAAGAATTTATTATTTCTTATAACACAGAAATAGAGGACCCAATTCTAAATCGGGAGAATTAAAACATGATACTACTTCATATAAGATGCAGCTAGAATATGGTGCTGATTACCACAGGACTGGCTGTTATGCACAGAAGGTATTCTTCAAACCATGGTTGCTTTCCTGTTTGGAGATGGGAACAAATTCTGCCAGGGCAAACACTGAGGCTGTCAGTGCCTACTCTACAGGTCAGATCAGGGTGACAAGAAATGTGCAATGCATGACAGTGATTGGAGACGTGTTCCTGTAGGAGGTTCATGTCCCTGCCACTCACTAGCCATTGAGGCCTTGTGCTTGGGGCGTTGCTGCTTGCCAGGGCCCAGATTTGGGCTACTGCAGAGAGACTATGGAGGTTTATCCAGTGTTCAGGCTGCTTAGTACTTTTAGGGCTCTTGCTATTCCTCATTTCCCCAAGGGGTCTCTGCCCTGAACAACGCAGCGACCAACTTGGAAGCGCCTCAGAAGAAGAGACACAAGGTGCAGTAGAAAGAGCAAGTGCTTGAGGTCAGTCAAAGAAAATGGAGTTTGCTTCAAATTGTATTTCTCGGTGTGGCTTGGGTAATGTCTTTGAGCGTTCATCTCTAACAGAGAAATTTCTGAACAGTGGTTTGTCCCCCGTCTGGGGAAACATTCCAGACAGTCTTGATACAGACTAGGTTTTCCAAGTTCCAACACATGGGAATTTGACTTTTGTTTACAAGGAAATTTTCAGAAAAAAAAAACAAATTCGGAAAGCATTATTAGAATGGTAACCTCCACACCAACCTACACATTATGAAGAGAAGGACAATTCAGCCATATCCTCTGACACTATTTAAGTGATATTACCCTTCCTCCCCTATCCTGACAGTCTTTGATGGACTTCATTTCACCAGAGGGATACATTTATAGCTCAGAATGGCTGAAAAGTGTTATTACCACTGAAAAAATCTAACGTGCAGGATTAAGCTGAATGAATCAATGCACTTGAATTTCAACAAATCAATGGGCTTTGTTTCTTCAAATTAAAACTAGTGAGATATGGTCTCGCTTAAGACATCCTAAATCAGCTTTAATGCTTCTAAAGCAAGCTCGTTACTTCTGTAAGTGGAAACTCTGCAGAAAACATAAAATCTCAATTACAAATCAAGGCAGACTTATCAAGAACACCCAATAACTTTGTGAATTGCTCTGTTAGTAAAAAGATTTTAAAGTTACATTTGGAAATGGAATAAACAAGATTACACTTCTAGCTTTGAGCAAGAATCCTAAGACTTTCAAGTAATACACTTTTACCATCTGATCACAAAGGAGAAACTTAACAGTAAGTCTCTATGTTGATTTCAAGGATTTGCAACTAAAGTGCCCATAGGGATTGTCAGACTACTTAAAAATAAGCATACAAGAAACCTAAGCAGCCGGTCTTGTCATTAATGATTTTCACATGAGTTTTTGCCTCTGCTTCACAAGAGTTATCTCTAAACATACAAAAGATAACGTGTAAATTTGTTTCCTCCGAAGGAAACAATAAAATTGTTTTCTCCTTCCCAATGCAATCCTTAATAGCTGAATGGGCTGGAGGGGGTGATCTTTTCAACCCTGCAGGTGCATATTCTCATTACACACACCAGAATATGAGAAGTGATCAAAATAAAAGGTGTGGAGAGCATGTGGCTATGAAAAACTTGGAATACTGACAAACTAGGATTTGCAGGTGGGTAGTCTCTCTGAAGATTTTAATATCCAAGCACTTGCTACGTAACTGTGCTGTTAAAGATTTGCTCACAGCCACTTGGAGCTTTTCCTTAATAGGCTCCACATTCAATGGGTGCTGAAGGCTATTCAGAAATAGTCAATGTTTGTGACATAAAATGTGGTGTGAATGCAGTATCTAAATTTAAAATAACATGATTTAGACCAAGCTACCTGATGAAGAGTCCTCAGAGGTCACTAAAGCTTTGATTTTCCAGTTAGCTTATTTTATAGCTAGTGCTTTAGAAGCCATCAAAACCATAACGAGATAGATCAATCAGATTGCTTTTATTGGTCTACTGCGTACAATTCAATATAGGCAACAAGAGTATCCACTGAATCAGACTTTGGGGGAATTTGCATTGTACTGGAGAATAGTTTTAACCTTGAGACTACTAGAAAAATAAACAGCTTGATAATTAACCATGTGAATGATATGTATTTTAATCTGAATTGTATATCTAATTAGAATTTAAATTAAAAATTAAAAAAAAAGCACCAGCAGATAATGGATTTTTGTAGGTCGTCAAATCTGTTGCAGTACTTTTACTGAGAGAGCTTCAAAATGCAGCTGGTTAAGAGAAAAGAAAAATAATGCAAGTTTTCCTCATATTATTCACTTTATATTTCGATTTCTTGGAAACAGAGAAAAACATGTTTCCTTTTAGAAAGGAACCTTTTTAATAATACAATAAAAGATTCTATTTTTCTGCCTGTAGTGTTTTTTTTCTTGTGTTTCTGTGTAAAACTCATCCAAAACAGTCAGTGCCTCTGGACCTACTCTAAGGATCAGTGCCAGTAGTCTTAATTATACTGTAAATGCCAGCAAATGCTGATGGCTTGTTCCTGCATCTTTGAGGTAGTCTCACTCTGACACCACGGTTGTCTCTGGAAAGTGTATGTGCTGCCATGTCCACGTGTGCGAGGAGGAGGAGGTAAGGAAGACCAGGTGGCTCACTTTTACTACTGTACTTAAACGTGACAACTCCAGTGCATCATTTTGCTATAAAAGTGAGCTACAGTAAGAGACAGAGGTTTCAAGACAGCAGAATACTTCTCTCTTTCTGAAGAAATGGAAATGAGATGGGAGCTACCACCCTGTATAGACTGGGGCATGAGTTAGTGGCAGGAAGAGTGGCCCATGAAATTTTGTTTATACTGTTTGTAAATTACTAACCTTGCTTCACTTTCTTGGGAAATGATTTGGTTAAATTAGGAACTAATTATGCAAGAAAGAACCTCTGACCAGTGAGGAGTTATGAGTAAATTCTGCAAGATATGATCATCTGCAAATGGTTCAACAGGGAAATCTTATGACCAGATGGGGAAGGTGGATAACACAGCACATACACCCACAGGACATATTATATGCAGCCACAATATAAAAAAAGAAATCAGTTTCCTTGAAGATATTAGCTGTTAATTGACAATCTCAAGGTTATTCATTTATTGCAAATGAAATAATTTAAGAACTTGAGCCCTAGTAAAGTTGCTTAAATAAATAACTAAATAGGTATCTGTCTGGGATGCAAACTATTTGCTACTTTCATGGGTAAGCTAAGCTGTCTCCTGTGCAGGTCCCATGCCGGATGATATCCACTAGAAAGTGTTAGAGCAGCTCATGCATTCTGGGAATGCATCAGCTAGGGGCATCACTAATGTGCTTATATTGCTCAGAAAGAGGCTTATTTTGCTAGGATTCTCTGCTGAACTCCAAGTAGGTTTTTGAGGACCTCTCACTCCTGCAGATGACATATTCCCTAGAGTAGTGTTAAACCACCCTATGGTGGTATAGATCATTATGCAATCAATGCAATCACACTCCTAGAGGTAAAAGGATGCCTGACAGCATAAACATCCCAGGAATAATTGACATTTATCAGAATTCTATATCACCAGGTCCAAAGACGGAGTAATAGGTTAGCCCCTGAGTATGAGAAGGGGCTGGTAGAAATCAGTTTAGCTATGCTGGAAGCTGTCTCCTTGTTGCCTCTGAGCAGGAGAGAGGTTTTAAGCTGTGAATCAGCCACTTACTAAGAAACCTAGGTGTTGAATTAGCAGAAACTGCCCTAGGGACAATGAGAAAAAGCAATATGAATATCTGCTCTTATACTGTGTTAACATATTCTCCAGGGATAAGGAAAATTTTGACAGATACAGTCACGTGAAATAGACTGTGCTAAAACTAAAAAGTATTTCTGTGAGGTAACCTCATATCAGATTTCCCCAGTAAGTCGAGTAGCTGTGCAAGTCCTGGTAATTTTTAATGTGTTATAGAATGATCTGATTAAACAATCACCTTGGGCATCTTCAGTTACTGCTGAAAAAATGCTCTGTGGAGACTTCTGGCTATGAGAGTTTTAAGTTATAAAGCTGTCCAAAGAGCTTCCCCCTTCCATATATTAAATGGAGTAAATATTGTCATACTTTTGACTTGATACCTGACTATCACTTGATGAAACTATCACCCTAGAATCAAGGTAAAGCTTATTTTTTGATGATTCTAAAACACTGTTCCAGGGTTTTAGAATGCCTTTTAGATTCATGAATATAACAGGGATATTGCTAGGATAGTAAGTTAGCTAAGGACCTAATTTATACTGTTTTGCTAAAGAAAAGGAGAAAAAAAAAAAAAAAAAACGCCTATACGACTTTCCCAGTAAATACAATATTTGAAAGCAGATAAAACTTTGAGTCTAAAAACTGAATAATATAAAGTGCTGAAAAATCCCTCCTGAGATGGAGAAATAAAACTTACAGGCATGGTGATTTGAGGTACCTGCCTATACTGCTCACATTTTCTGCCTTATCTATCAAATACCAAAAATGTTTTTTTACCAGGTTTAGTCATTATGTATTCACTTGGATTTTAGGCTTTTAATATATATCTGTCAGTCTAAGGATAATAGTCTACTATGAAACCTTAACATATATCTAAGCAGGTAAACAGTTAAATCAGACCTTTGCAAACCAACTTCACACCAAGTGTCTGTAAAAAGCTGTTTGGAATTTAAATATGGGAAAGCTGACAGCAGTATTATAGCCCAAGAAATAGGTTGAAAAGATAACCAATGAGAGCCTGAGAGAAGATACAAAAGGATTTCCTGGAAAATAGACACCAAATAGACATTATGGTGTCTATTTGAATAGACACCAGCACACATTATGGAGGGAAATAGTTGAGCTTCCTTTTGTAGGAGAGAGCATCCTGCAGATTCAACACCAGTTGAGATGAGTGAAGACAAGCACCACCTTGCCTATATCACCTTCAAAATGAGTAAATATCCAAAACTCTTTAAAAATATGAGGTAAATAAAGATGTATTGCTTTTACAAAATCTGTTTTTTCAATGATATCAATCTTTGCTGTTTATCCTCATAAGTACAAGCAACAATACGTTCCAAAACTCTGTGGAAGGGTTATTTGTATGTGTCCTTTGTTAAAAACCTACTGGCTAGAAACACGCTTTCAATAGAAGGCTGAGCAAAGATGCACGCATTACAGTGTAAAAACAAATATTAAACACAAGCAGTTGAACAGTTGTCTTCAGATCAGCCCCACATCTTTATACACTCTGGTAAGATAGTGCTTGAATTCTGATCTGATTATTCAGGCACCTTTTCCCCCTTTAAGGACTCTATTAACTGCCTCTTTGGCCAATTATTGCGACAGAAGCTTCCTGCAAAATGAAGACTATGTTTATTAAATTTGTAAGGGATAGAGTCTGGAAGGACACAAATTATGTGGAAAGATGGAGGCAGAACACAAATTGTCTGGACAAACTGAACAAATGTTTGTAAAAAAAAATTAAACAGAAAAATGCAAAGTTTCACTTTGGAAAGAATAAAGATTCTTTCAGTTCAGAATGTGAAAAACTAGATAAGTAATAATTCTGATTGGAATCTGAAATAAACAGCAACCTGTACGTGGGTCAGTCTTGTCATGCTGCTCCGAGGAAAGGCAAGTACTGTACTGTACTAGGATATAAAAACAGGAGTAGGCTCTGCAAAACCTCAGAGAACAATACTGCTGTCTATTCATCTTCAGTATTGCTTGGTCTGCAGTAGAATACAAAATCTTGGGCACCACATTTCTAACACATTCACATGAGTTGGAGAGACTCTGGGGGAGAGTATTGTAAATAATCATCTGAGGTCAGAAGAAATGCGGTTAGTGATGGAAATACTGAAGAACCTGTCATTAAGCCTAAAATATGGAAGTACAAAAGTAGCAACAGTCCACTATAGTAACACCATGACAGCCACGAATGAATTATCTCAAATTTCATTAATAATTAACCTTAGATATTAAGACAACCTTTGTGCAACAAAGAAGTTTAGATTGCAACTAGCATGGAAAAATTTTATCTTGGTAGAGCAATGTCAAGGAGTTTTTGAATGGAAAGATGTATTTGTATATAGCTCAACATATAAAATAAATACAGTAAGTTTAAAATTCTACAGAAGATTTTAACAATCCTTATTTTGTAAAAAAAATAATGAGCTATCATCACTCAGAAATGAGATCTAATAGCACTAGTAAAGTATCTATGCCCAGTAGTTATTAAAAATAAATTAGATATTATAATCAAGTAGGAAAGCTTGCAGCAAAATGCAGCATGGTCAAGGGTTATAAAGATACTCTTTCCTCAGAAAATCTCCAAACCAAGAGTTGTTGGAGACCAGAAAAGTATTCTGGGGACGTATCATTAAATATCTTCCTTAGAAATACACTGTTGGCTAACTGAACTAGACCAGAGGGTCCAAAACACTCCAACTGTTACTCAGTCAAGTAATGATTAAATATAATGACATTAGTGACGGAGGTGACCTCATTATTGTAGCTGTACACAAAATGAGTAGGTCCATAGACTTCAGAAGGCTAAACAAATGGTACCATATAGACATCTAGAGGAGGGGATAAGATGGAAATACTACTTTTTTCTTAGGATAGCAGAGAGGTTACTTCGAACTTTATAAAAGGAAGCTGACAGCTTCCATTGTAGCAAATAAAGCTATGAAAATTTATTTTAAAAAGTCAGGTATTTTTTCAGAGACTGTGAGACAGCTAAAAGAGACATGACAGTTTATACTCCTGGTAATACAATTTTTCTTCAACAATAAATTGCTTTTCAATAATAATTGTAAGATCCATGAAAATAAGTTTAACCTTAAAACTCTGTATGCTTCCCTATCAACAGGGCATGAAAACCATTTGTATTTATATTCAGGAAGAAAAAGACTGCATATTGAGAAATACAAGGTCACCCAAGATATCAGCTATTGAATGGCCAGAAAAATGTCTTTGTATGGTAGTTCATCTCACTCAGCTCAGATATTTGCATTAAGATGGGAAGAACAACGTATTTTTCCCCAATGAGTAGAGAAGGCAGCTTAGATGACAAGTTTAGAGTAAATTGCCCGATTTCTGGACTGGCTATGGTAGGTGTGATAAACCCAGTTTCATATCAAAAGCCTAAACAGTTTAAACTATAAGGCAGAGATTTACCTGCTTGGCTCATGATTTAGTATCTCAAAAAGATATTCATTTCCTATGTATATATTTCCTATCTGATAGGCTACTGTGCCTACATCCATGGCAGTCATTACTGGGCACTGCAACACCACTGGGTCTGTAGAAACCAAGGTTTACATATAACAATTCCTCTGAGATTTATTAAAAAAAAAAAAAAAACAGCCACTTCCATGAGCACACAGAGTGGTACTACGTAAAGTCAAAAATAAGGTATTAGGATGGACAACACATGTTAGAGCCCTGTTGCAAATTCAGACTATGCTTACCATGGAACGGAACTTGTACCTAGCTCTCAAAAGAGGAAACCAATTAATGTTGGTCACCGTGATTTGTGGATGGATTGTTCCTTCTGCCAATACATTTAACTTTTCGGAAAGCATGAAGTGAAGTGCAATTTCGAATGAAAACTGAGAAGCGGACCATGGACCAGTCATATACTTTTCTGCACAATCATGAATATAAAAAGAACCCAGAACAGTGTTTACAATGAAATTCTTATCATTTGAAGAATTTTGCTTACTCTGTTTAAGAATCCCTTTGAATTGTAAAGTATAAATAACCATCTGAAGTTTAGATGCTACATGCAGAACCCCTGTGCAGTTTAGAGCACATGCAGAACCTCTGTTCAGTAAGGTAAGCAAGGACTACTATTTACTCAATAATTCACTATTTTAAGATCTATTAGCAAATGGATGCTGTTATTAGAACACTAACCTTATTTTTAAGCGCATACAGAAAACAGATTGTCGATCTTTTTGAGTCTGGCGGTACATATGTATTGCTGATATATTTATTGCACTGTAGCATTCTTTTTCAACTTTAATAGCCGTGAACTACTACTAGTTCAGTCTTTATTAATATTAAAATGACTTGAAAACCCATAGCTAAAACCCTAAAATTCAGACCTTGGGTGACTAGATAATATCACATTCAGCAAGTGCAATAAAAAGAGGAAAAACTTTTAGAACTGTTGTGTCTGGCACAGGTCTCTCTGACAGGCATAGGCATATAGCATGTAAAATCTAAAAGCTGCTGGAGTATAGCTAAACGCTGTTATCCAAGCTGTCATAACTGTATTGCAGTTTAAGGATATTTCCTGACAAGAAAATTGAGAAAGCTGTCTGGCTAGTAAATCGAAACCTTCCGCCTTTTCTAGTGGCCAACCGACAGATGCAGTTTAGGTCACAGATGGTGTTTTTTACATTTTGATCCCCTCCTCACATCTTCAGCACAAACACGTTCTTTTTTACCGCTAAGAGTGAGAAGTTTTTTCAATGATCTTTGCCAATGCACCTCAAAAGAAAAGCGCAAGATATCCATAAACTGCTGCTAATTTCAGAAGGGGAAAAGCTGCTGAGCAAGAAAGGTTCAGACACGTAGCCTGCTCTTTAATGATCCCGTAATTTAAGATGACAGTACATTTTACTGTGGGATACATTATTATTATGTGATTCCATCCCCTTAGGCAGATTTGAGAAGCAAAATACCATCAAATACAAAAGGTAAATAAGGACTAGAAGGTCAAAAGGCAGAATATTTGCTCAAGTGCTTAATTGGTTTAAGAGTTTAAGTTAAGCTTCAAAGGAGTTAAACGCTCACTTATAGGTGTCACTTACTGTCTCTCTTTGCTTAAAGCTCCGGGATTACTGCCGGGCTCTGCGGTGCTCGCTGCGAGGGCTGCGCTCGCGCAGATGGTGCTCGCCCGCCCGGCCGGCCGCTCAGCACGGCGGCACCGCGCCAGGCCCCGCGCGGCCCTTCCCGCCAGACGCTCCAGGAGCACTTTGCAAACTCCCTCCTGAATTGGTACTGTCAAAGATTTCAAGCTCTGGACCGAGTCTGGAGAAGCGTTAACCACAATAACACCGACTTCTGGAAATTCACAGAACGAGTTTCATTCCAACACAGCCTGTAACAGGAAGTGTCCTTGTCACTTCACCAAGACTAGCCTGGCTGGGGATCCCATGGAATACGGCTTTCCTGTTGAGGACAGGCTAAGGATAACGTGTGATGGTACGCTTGCCAGGGTATTACATGAGGAACTATACATGTTGAAAATAACATAAAATTAGCTAGGAATTGAGTCCCAAATCCTCGATCTCTTCAAACATCCTATCTCCGGTTTTCTTGAACTTCAGTATGCTTCAACCAGAGACAGATATATTAGATTTTTCAAGCTTCTCTTATACCAAGTTTTTATTCCCTTATTTTGCATTTCTTAAACTTTGGAAGACTCCATTTGTTTGAAAAAGACAAATTGTACAATTTAAAATGGAAACCAACTCTAAATCTTTTCACTTCAATACATGCTGATCTTAGACTATATTAGTTGACCTTAAGCATCCTTTCCCTTGCTTTAAGTGCATACACTAGATTCTATCATAAATCACACAACAGCATAAAAATCTATCATGTGCTATAGGTTAGGGCTATTTTTTTTTATAGTAGAAGCACATTTTACAATGGATTTCATTATAATTAAATTTTAAAAGGTGAGCAAATTTATCTGGAATTTAAAATGCTGCCCTTAATGGAATACTTTCTTTTGAGGTCTAGGCTTAGAGAGTTGACTAACACAGAGTGATGATGATATATCAGCATAGCAGAGTTAATTTTTCACAGAATTATATTGAATTTAGGTACTCAGCCCTCAAAATAATAGCACTGCACAGGTAAATTCTACTGCTACACAGAGAACTCAGGGATAAGGGACTTGAGGTACTCTGGAGATTTTCTAATGGAGCTTTGCCGAAAAAAAAGAAAGAAGAAAACTAGAACTGTAACTGTGGAAGCACAGTGGAAGTCAGAGCAGTGCAATCCCACTTTTTTTTTTTTTTTTTTTTAAGGAAAGCATCATTGGCATCATAGTTGATACGTCTCCAAGTCACACTAACAGTTTATTGTCTTGAGTGGAAAACTAAAATATTAAATCCCTGATTAGAATATAATCTCTCTAGCAAACATCTTAGAGAAAAAGTACAGCAACATACTCATAAGCATTTTCAGGTTCTCAATTTAAAAATAGTTGAAGCATTCATAAAAATATTTACTGCTAGGAAAAGAATTGCTATTTCAGTTTTGGTATCAGTGTGTGTAATTCCCACAGCGAGTCAGAATAACCTCATATCTTACCTCATTAACAATAGCAAGTAAACTAAAATTGGCAATAAATTTTCATGATGATGATCCATAAATTCTTGGTGCGTAAAGATCCATGCACTTCCTTATGTAAAGGTATTATTCCAAGTTTATTTTTCAGTATTATTATAGTACTATCTATCCTATCTATCCTACACTTTACCAGTCTGCAATCACTGCAGTATCACAGTTACCTGTTGTATGTTTTATCTTTTTTTTTTTTTTAAATTAGCATTTGCTTACAGTGCTGATGAATATTCATAATGGACCTGTGAAGGAGCAGGAAGAATCCCATCCTTCATGCCCCCTCCAGCGTAACCCCAGCCTGCACAGAGCTTTGGCAACAGACGCAGGTGGACATATGGAAACTTCCTTCCAGGCGCCAACAGTGGTAGTGATCTTCCTCTTGGGTGTTTATTTATTTATTTTAACAGTAATTCATAACTGTGTATAATGTCCCCCTCCGGTGGGCAGCTGTAGCAATTATGGTAGATTGCACATGAACTGCTGCTTCTTTAAATGAAGTGGAAAAAGGCATCTATATTCTTATTGATATAAGTTCTCTGTGCAGACTCCCACTGCCAGAAATTTCTTTGTGCAGCCACATGCATCCAGCAGGAACCATTTCTGTGCTACAGGACTCTACTGTATGAGTGCTTTAAGTCACATACATATTGAGGTATAACGGAGATTTGTTTTTAATTATCAAACTTAACTACAGTGGCTTTATTAGTGAGGTTCTAATGGTATGCATTCTTACAAGTTACAACATGCATATTAAAATATGCAAGTAATGCATTTTTAATGTATTCTAAAAGCAAACCAGATATTTTTTAAACTATACTGGGAACAGCATCTGTGCCATAATCACGAAATTGAATTTCATTGGTCACTGTTTCCCACTGATGTCTTAATTTAAAATACTGTATTTTTTTAAATGTAAATATCAAGCACATATACCAAACACCCATTAATCTTGATTGATACAAGGCAAAATCTTCTGTGCCATTCACATTACTATTACATAATTCCCAGGCTTTAGACTGGAATCTGTACTCCTTTATTTTTGACAGGCAGGTTATAGAGATGACTGCCTTTCCCCAGCACTTCTTAAATGCCTCCAGTCATGATTTAATTACCTTTATTCCTCCTTTTCTCTTTTTGGTTCCTAATCTGAAACAGCAGCCTTGGCAATCAATGATCAGTGCATTAGAATAAGCCATCAGCTTCCATTATAAGACTTCCTTACAACTCTATCACGGTTAACATTCTCTCAAGAACTAATTTGCAAGAAAATGCCTCAGCAGATACGAGAAATGAATATGCCTTCAGCAGCCCGTTAAGAAACATGAAGTCCAAACATCATATTTCATCTGTTTGCACTGAGGCAGCTGCAGCGTATCACACCAACCCATCCGATTTGTGCACAGTATCCATTATAATTCCACCCACAGAAAAATCCTAATAATACACAGTGTCATGCAAGAGTTCTCATGTCACCTGTCCAAAATGTTTTTAGAATTCAGCTAGCCTTGCCAGTTTATACTCCTTATACCAAGGTAAAATTATCTGTTGTGCTGGAATTGGGTTATTCAGAGTTTATAAATGACCCACTCAAAACCGAGTTGATGTTCTTTTCCTTTTACCTGCACAGGAGGGGATTTATTTTAAAAACTCTAGTCTAAAAGACTAGATAATATATAACAGGCTTGTTGCTGCCTGTTAGCCCCCATCGGCCAAAGAAGAACTGTAGTTTGAGTACTCTGGTAAGTGTTCTACTACTATTAAAAGAAACTTAACGATATGAAAAGTACATAAAAAAAAAAGATATCTTTGCTATCATTTTCAAAGTGGAAGCCTTGTAACTGCTAGCTTCCATCATTACTGCAGCTACCACTGCTGAAAATTTATTTAAATTGCATGTAAGTTCATCCAGTACCAGTTCTGAATAATTCATGTTGCAGTACCGCCTGCTAATACTGAACCACCTCAACTGCCCAAAAGGGCTTGCAGGAGTCTAAGAAATATCTGAAGCACTTTCAAAGTTTTATTCTTGGAATGACCAAGTTTACCTCTCATGAGACAGCTCACAGAATGCCAGAACATGCAAGGCTGGAAAAGGCTTCTGGAGATCAGCTAGTCCAGCCCCTTGTCCTGCGAGTACTAGCTGTTGTCATCATAAGGAGCAAAATGAGCACATTAGTATGCTTAGAACTGTCAGGATAATACAACTGTGATGCCATTTCTTAGCTGACTTTAATTTTTAACAGAATATCCTACCTGGCACTCTTCTTGTTTCAGGAATGGTTGAAGGAAAATACTCAAAAATTTATACTTTTTGTTAAAACCAATGTACTGCACACAGAAAGGCAGATTATCATAGGATAATGCCACTGACATCTTCAGTAGGCTTTATTGCTTTCCTATGTTCAAATAGGATTTTTAGTCACTATAATCATGCCTTTTTCCCCTCACTCTTGTTTACTGCAGTTTTCACAGTAATACTCAGACACTGACACATTCAACTTCGAAAAATTAGCAGTGTCTGCCATTTGACTTGTTTTGGCTGATTTCAGAATTTTTAAATGATTGTATGATCTATTGCATTTGCTGTAATAGCCCATAAAAGCTTGCCACTCTTTCTTAGGAAAGATATTATTATTTATTTATGCACATTTACTACAGAAATGTCCAAATTCTGTAGTCTATTTACTCCACAGTAAATCAATAGAATTTCACAACTGAAGACGAGCTACCTATTATCAAAACTAATTTTGGTGACTGTCTCTGAAGAGAGATTTTTTTTAACAATATTTTTCAGAAAGCAAGGTGAGTTCTAAACCAAACTTCTTTTGACCATGAAGAAATATTGAAGCCAGAGCAAAAACATGTTTGAATAATGTTTGAGAACAACCACCGCATCATAGTAAATTCCAGTTCAGTTGACAGCACTGGCAATGCTAAACTACCCTTCCTACCTTGGTTTTTCATCTCTGTGTTTAAAGATTAGAAACACTTTCCAGATTATTTTTTTGCCATGCCACATATTCAAATAGTATCCCATTATATTAATTTTTTTATTTCTATATGCCTAAGTGAGTTCCTCATGGACCAAAGCCTCATTATATCTGACACTGCACTAAACGTCTGATCTCTGTTAGACCTCTTCTAACACAAATAATGTGCCTACTTTGTTCTCATTTTTTGTCACTTTTTTCCTAACCACGAACACTTTGAGATTGTTTACCATTATCACATCAATTCAGCAATACATTTTCACCACAGGAGGAAAGGAGAAAAGAAAATGCAACTATCTTTTCTGCTTGTCTGTCTTTTTATTTATAGCTTCTTGTTTTTAAACTGACAGGTACAAGCAGCTACCTCCAGTTTATGGGTGGTTTCACTATGCTTTCTTGTTCACTGCCTCTAGATTATTGTATTCTAAACTTCTGGGAGATTAGATTTTCTTTGCCTTTTCATAGCTTAGCCCTCATATGTATACAAGCACTCCAGAATGCGTCTCAAATGCACAATCCACAGGGGAATTTAAGCATCACTACCCCTTTTTTCCCCCCACCAGAATCAACAGGCTTTGGTTGCTACTTTTCGCATTTTAAGGAGTCCAAAACATTGACAATTACCTTTAGTTTAGAAGATTGATTTCAGGTCTCTTTCAAATACTAATTGCTGCTTACCAAAAAAAAAAAAAAAAAAGAAAATTACAAAGTCAACCTGAGTGACATTCCTTACTTCAGATGCTTTCCATGACAAGCAAAATGTGGTCTCATATCTTCCTGTAGAATCACAGAACCTGAGGTTGGAAGAAAGCTCTGGAGATCTTGCCAAACAGCCCTCCCTGCTCAAAGCAGGGTGAGTTAGAGAAAGCTGCTCCAAATCATTTCGTCACAGAGGCATTCAGGCTCGTCAGGTATTATTTTCCTGTCATAATCCATGCTGAATGCTCCCAGTCCCCTTCTTGTCCTTCATGTTTGGAAATGGCTTCCAGGATGATATACTCCATCCCTTCTGCAGGGATCAAGATGAGGCTGACTGACTTGTACGTCCCCAGATTTTCCTTCTGATACTTCTTGAGGATAGAATTTGCCTTCTCCTATTCCTCAGGAATCACCCCAAAGACCTTTCAAAGATAATCCAGAGTGGCATCAGATTGCTCCCTAAAGACCCATAAGTGCATCCCATCAGGTCCCATACTTTATTTAAATATTTCCTAACCTAATGGGTTGAGATAGAGGATAGGTCCTCTACCACAGATAAGCCTTCCTTGTTCCAGATTTTGCTTCTGGTCTCAGGTCTCTGAGATTCTTGAAGGCAAGTCTGAACAGTAAAGACCAATGCAAAGACAACACTAACAATTTTGGCCTTTTCCACGTCTTTCACTATCAGGTCCCCTGCCCAATGCAGCAAGCCCCCATTTCCACGAGCCTTCCTTTTGCTGCCGATATTTCTGTAGAAGACCTTGCCGTCTTTACCTGTCCCTCATCACATTCAACTCTAGATGGGCTTTGGCTCTGCTAACCGCCATCCTAGCAGAGACACTGTATATTCCTTCTGGGTCACCTCACTCTGCTTATACTTCTTCTATATTTCTTGATTTTGTTTATGAGTTTAATTAGGAGCTCCTTGTTCATTAGTGCAGATGACCCATTTCCATTTCCTGATCATCACAATGGACTTCTCCTGAGCACAGAGGTGATCCTTGTAAAATCACCTAGCTCTCCCAGATCTCTCTTCTCTCCAGGACCATATCCGCTTGGATTCTTCCAAGATAGTCCCCTGAACCCTCCAGAATCTCTGCACTTTCTACCCATTATTCTAACCACCTGAGCCCAAGAACCAGTCCATCATTTAAAAAGCACTGCTCCTGAGGTGACTTTTTTGTCCTCTGCAGTAATTTTAAGGAAAAAGAAAAACAGGAAGACAATAAAACTTTTCATCGCATCCTTAAACTGGAATTATATAGCCTCCAGGAGTGAAGCTACAGTAAAAGATACAGTTATTAATTTCATAATATATGCTTTTCATCAAGAATTTTAACCTTCATTCAACTCAGTCATCTAATACATTTGGCTAAGACTAGCCAAATGTATTAATTATTTGGCTAAGACTAGCCAAACTAGCTTTTTTTCTTTTTCTCTTTTTTTTTTTTTTTTAATTTCAATATGGATAATAATCAAGGAAGTAAACTTCCTGATATTCTAGTGCAATATAAGGAAATTACTGCTCAAATAGTAAAACAGATCTTGTACTTGGTGTGCTAAACCTTGCATAAGAAACACAATTAAGTGTAGAGAAGACAGATTCACATGCATGCAGTTTGATATTTAGTGATCACAGTCATTCCAAGACAGTCTATAACACAGCTTAATTTATCTTCTGCCTGATTCTCATATTTTGTGCACCCAACCATTAAATACATTACATATTCTTGGCTTGCCCTTATTCATATCTGATGAACCATTCCCCCAAGTTAATATATGGGTCCAGCATCTAAATTTCTCCTTTAAAATTCTACATTGTGCTATATAAAAATATATTAAAGAAAAATCTCAGCTCGGAATAAATATGCTAGCAAATTTTCACCTATAATGAATTTTCATGACAGGTAGTTGGAGCACAGCATGCAAAGTTACCCAAGCATCAGAAATCACTAGCCATTTGTATATTCCTATGCAGAGAGTAGGTAGTAGAGAAGACTCTCCTACAAGACAGGCTGGCTACAAGGGACAGAAATAGATAGATACCAAAAACCTCATGAAAAAGAGTTGCAGGATCCTTTATTTTAATATGATTTTTAAAAGGTAAATAGCATATATCCTTGACTTAATAAATCCAAATATTGTTACTGTCATGTAATAGGCAGCCCTCAAACTTCAAAAAATTACCTATTGTACAGAGATGGCCTGATTTATTAAGTTTACAATGCTGAAACGGAGTCCAAGTACACTTAATACCCTTACACAAAGTACACTTACTACTTACACAAACAAACTTTCTGATTGATGTTTTATTCTTTCTTCCCCTATTTGCTCTTAAGGTTGGTGTGTCAATCGCTGGACTTCATCCCATCACTCAGTCCCCAGGGCTGACATCAGACAGAGGCAAAACAAAGCTGCCTAGAGCACAGACTAAAGAAAATCTAAAATTCAAAGTCTTGAGTAAAGAACTCTCTCAGAAATACGGCTTCTGTTTAGAAATTCAGTCCAGGCAGCAGTAGCATAATGACAGACCTGCTCCTTTCTCTTGGTTCAGGGAGCTGAATTCGTAGTGCTCAGACAGCCACCCACCACCCCTGCACTTTCTGCCCTGCGCCCATCTCCAACCACAGCTGGAGCATCCAAAAGGTCTCACCAGCAAAGTCAGAGCAGCTGAGGATGAACGTTCAGGGCAGTTCCCCAGCCTTTTCCCTTGGGCCATCAGCATTACGGTGCTGAATTCAACAGTACCGTTCTGGCAAGAGTGGCACCAGGCCTGAACAGGGATGCATATGCAGTTAAGTGAGGTCCACGGCCCATTCTGGAGTCACAAGGCTTGTCTGAACCCCTGACTGAGATGATTTTCTACTGATTCTACAAAATTGAGTCCTAGCACCCCCCCAAAAAAAAAACAAATAAAAAAACAATTACTCAGTTACATCTTGGAAAACTGACTACTGTTTATATCATTAGAACACATGAATAGTGTGTCACATCCATAGGTACCCCCTCTTATTTTACTTTTAAATCACATTGAAGTCCATATTATTCTAGGAATCAAGTACATGCACAGTATTTTCATGATTAGACCTCTAATTCATATTGTTTGGGAAATCTGACAGTCTGCAAATACCCTTAACCAATGGGACTGCAATCCCACTTACAGCAGAAAACTATGACCATCAGTAGACCAACAAAGGAAAGAAACTGTAATCATTAAGTTTTAAATTCTGAAAGTTTGCTACTTCTATACATTGAAAATTAATTACTCACTACCACTTTATGATATATGCTGCATTCACGTATATCAAAGTATTCAGAACATTGCACATCTATGGTAGATGAGATGTGGTACACATAGAGAACAGAGTATCTCAGGCTCAAGGTTCAAACTTCGGTTGATTAGTTCTCATTAGATGGACATCATAGAATTTAGGTTTTCTAATTTAGAAAAGTAAATTAAGTAATAACATTTTAGACATGTAACCTTAAATATCTACTCTTTGTATAGATGCTGCTGGCGATCTGGAAAATATCCGCTATTCCAATGAGTGAGGAAAAACAAGCCTCTCTCTTCTCTTGTTCTTCTTTGCCTCTCCAGTACACATCTAAAAATACAAGTAATAATCAAAATAGTAGGACTGAAAGAAAATCTAAAAGTTTAATATAGTCTTTTTACCCCTCTTTACTCTGTAAATAAAAGCAATGCAAGAGTGCTATGCAAGAAGGACCAGTCTCTCTTGTTTCAGGATACTCATCAAAAAAGTCAATGAATATTTTCCAAATATGAGAGTGAGTCCTTCATTATAGTCTTCTAAATGAATGTTCAAGGACAAGAACAGTACAGATGGCAAATAATACATTTGGATAAGAACAATGGTAGGGAAAGTATGATCAGAATGAAAATTCTGTTTTCCTATTTTCTGCATAAATTTCAAAGTATAAAGCAAAGTAAAAATGCTATTTTAAAGCGGTCCCTTCTCTGCCACTAGGCCTGCTGGAAAGACAATGTGAAATAAGCACAAAACAACCTGTAGCAGCTGCTTTGCCAGAGCCAGAACCACTGTTGCACCTGGGGTGGTGAGTCTGTTTCAAGTTTGTAAGCCCCAGTATACCTGAGCAAGGTCTGTGTGGACAAAGCAGAACCTGCTGCTTTCATGTGCATCAGTTACCTCCTACCCCGCCAACTACAACTCACTGCTTGAAGTTCATTAAACATTAATTAAATTGTATCCCATAAAAACTCCTATGGCTTTTCAGGAGCTTCTTCCCAGCTTAGACCACATCAGGCTAACCAGCTATGATCACATCACTTTTCCTATAACATATTTCCCCATACTGCATTATTATACTCCAATTTGGTTAGCACCGATAAACACAAAGATAGCCAAAAACAAATCCAAGCTCTGGCCGCCAGCCTTCTAGCTAATTAAGTACCGAAACCAAGAGTGAAGCACACTTGACATTTCAACCTTCTCACCACCTTCATAAGCAAGTACCAACAAAAAGGGAGAGAGAAGGGAAAAAAAAAAAGGAAAAAACAAGACCCTATGATGCTTGGTAATTCCATTTTATTTCCTGCTGATTCCAGTCGGATTATTGCTATTTTTGATTGGGCAGCTGCTGGTTCCCTAGCAACAGGTTAATTGATTGCAGCTGTAAACGCACCTCGTGGAGCCCTCCCCTCCTGCCCCTCTCACAGGCCTGTGCCCGTGCACATCTGCCAGGTACGAGGCAGCACACAGAAATCCAGAGAACAAAGGCAAAAACAGGGGGAGGAGGGTGGCAGTGAATTAATCACAAATGGCTTCAATTTACAGGGGAAAAAAAAGACAGCCATGCGAAGGAGACAGGAATGAAAAATTTATTTCAACGCACGTTTTAGTGATGTTCTTTTAATGCAGGGATCAATAAATCTCTTCATTCACTACTCATCTTATTAATTAAAATGGATTCACTCCAATTTTATATATCAAATTTCACGTCTTGGGTAGACTTGAAACACAATGGAAAAAGACTTGCAAACAGAAGCTTGAATGTTCATTAAGCAAGTCCAAAAGCTCTTCTCCACTTCTGTATCAGTAATTATTAAACGATTTGAGTCAGAATTGGGATTTTTTGCTGTATTTATTTTAGAACAAGATATATTTTAAACTGAATGTCAAAGGAACACATTTTTCAGAACCAAAATAAGAGACAGACACCAAAAAGGGCTTAGTTAGAATTCTGGGGGCTAAATCCAGTGATGCAGGGCTGAAAAATGCTGCTGAACCCAATTTCATAAACTCTCTAGATGCTGCAGTTTCTGACTTAGGCAACTGAAAGACCTCGCAGAGCTAAGTGTCAAATATGCATGCTCTGAGCAGACTGTGAGACTTTAGGGAAGTATCTCATTAAGGCAAAAATTTGGGAGCAAGATGGAGTATTTCCATAATCACTGGGGAAAAGGAAAAAAAAGCTCTAAGGAAGGAAAGCTTTGTGAATGGCCTCGCTTACTGGGCAAGCATTGAATCCCTGGAGGAACAGAACTTGGGAAGCTCCTCTAGGGAAAGAAGAGTTAATTTGCACTGTGCAGGTCATGAGAAGATGAAATCATTCCATGCTATATTCTCTAAGTAGTCATTCCTAATCTGATGCCCTGCTCTCCCCTTTTCTCCTCCATAAACGGGACTTTCGGAGAGACATAGTGTTTCAGTGTTAGTGAAAATACACCGCTCCATGTCCCCACCAAGAACACCATAATCCTCAGGGCTTGGGTAGAATCAGCAGCTGATCTTTATACTCAAGTTGACTTTTGCATTGCAATTGTTCAAACTGTTCCACTACAGGACAGACTTGAGGCTCCCTACACCAGAAAGAACAAGCATGAGTCTATAGTCAAATACTGACAAATAAATATAAACATGGAAATCAGTTCCCCTCTCTTATATCCCTAACTGTTGGACTACCAAGCCAGGCAGTGCAGGCTGAAGGCCTGCTTTGCTCACCAACACATGAACAGCTCTGTTTTTTTATTCTGTGTTTCATTCTGAAGCATCCAATTCTCCATAGAAAACCTTAGAAATCTAAGTATCTATCTGCTGTAATGAAGATTCCATCTCAAAAATTTTGATTTAGTGGCATCTAAGCTACTGGATCTGACCTTAAATACTCCATCTGGTAGAAATTTGCAGCTTTGTAGAGTTAATTTGTAAAATCCATTCTGATGTTTTTAATTAACTGAAGAACTACAAGTCCACGGCATTTGTTCTGAAATCCAATTCAGTCCTCACATGTGGAAAATATTTAACTTCAGATTATTCCATGTGTTTCTAATGAGAAAGAAATAGATGGAAAATGTAAAACATGATGGTTTGGTAATGTTAACCATCCAAGGATCAGTCAGTAATGTTTTCACATTAATTTCAATTGCATTTTTATATATCTTCTCTCTTCCTACTAGTAACTTCCTAACCAATTCTTTTCTTATTGTTGTTAATTAAAAAGTTCATATTTAAAATAATGTCAGTGGGTGTATTATGAAAATTACTTGCATAGTAGTTCTTAAAAAAAAAGGTGCACTTCTTTTTGGAAGTTTTTAGTGTAATGTCTGAATTAACTCTCTAATCATAAAGTTATTTTTAAGCAGATTTATCTTAATAGACTAGCAGATAAGAGCCTATTACAACCACACCATAACAATTACAAATACATACTGTGGAGCAAAAACAAATTAAAATAGTAAAAAAACAGTCAAGAATCTATTTGGTGTACCTTACAAGTGTATCATCTGAGTAAGAAAAAAGCAAATTTGAGATATATAAATTATAGCAGGATAAAAAAAGTATTCTGGTTTGGTTGCCCAGCTTAGTCTGAAATATATAAAATATTATATGTGAGGGAGAAAGAATAGCCACTTTCTGTTTCACCCAGCAACATGAAATATCCATCTTTAAAACAGTCATCATTATAAAATACACTTTCATTTGGTTCTAGCACCTATGTTACTCACAAATCACCTTATGTTTATATGTGAGGACTATACAGATTAAAAATAAAGAATCAGTATATTGAAGCTGCAGAAAGACTGCGAGTTAGAGGTGGCATTTCCAGAATGTTAAATACGTTTAGTGGGGCTTGAGGTAAGGCTCCCTTAAGAGCATCCCACTGTCAAGCTGTATTTAAATTCTGGTGCCCTGAAGTTGCAGCATGTGTCAAGTTGTAGAGCTCCATAGTCAACTGTCTCCCATTTTGTATCTGTGAATTGGATCTCTTTGTAAATGTCATGATTTTACTTTTCAGAATCAAATTTCATTTATCTTTTAAACAATTTCATTTTCAATTTTTAGCCTCTCCTCCAAAGTGTTTATGACACCTCCCAGTGTGATGTTATCTTCAGGTTGTATAAGGGAACTTTAGTCCATACCTTTGGTCTCCAACAAAAACATCAGTAGAAGCATGCTGAAGACAAAATCCTCAGGGATGCAACTTTAAATATCCTCCCGTAATGAAGGATATTTACATGAAATAAAAGGGGGTCATCCTCTTGCCTAGGCAAGTGCCCCAATCGCTGTGCCGTTGTGCTGGACATGAACCGTTGTACACTCGGTCTCTCCAGTCCAATAAATCTCGCAACTACTTCACGCTGAGCAGGGCAGTGCCAACAGCACAAATTAAGCATAAGTCACACAGAGATATTAAGATAAGTCACACAGTCTGTAGAACAAAGTTTTAGAGAATTAATCTTTATATTTTGTAGGACACATTGTTAATTCCTACTGATTTTAAATGCTGGCAAACTTGCCATGTATCTATTTCAATTCTTTTAAATCAAGCTGGTGTTGGAACTTTCATAGATGCAATGATATTTGCCTGATTATTGTCGTCTTCCATTTCCATTTTTGTTAGAACTTTCAGCCAAATAGTCCATCTGGCATTCTCTCTCACTTGTCATTTTACGAGGTATAAAAATAAAATATATTTTAAAATTCTAAATCATCAGTTTTGTTTTCTCACATCAGAACTGAACATAAGAATTCAAAGGCTTTTACAGAATATTTTATGAAAAAAATGATTAAAAAAAAAAGAACTCTAAGATATGCATCTGTACCCTATTTCAGTTTCTTACTGACTACATGCTAACGGCCAGAGCGGATCAGCATATCAGGCTACAATTTAAGTGGATGTTTTACACTGTCATCTCTTGAAATTTTCAAACAGTACAAAGGATTTAGCCACATGTCTTCCATTAAAACACACAGATTTCCTATGTGTGGGAGAAAAAAATAAGAGATTCAGAGACAGACAAAACGCTTCCCCGAGTCTCTTTGAATGGTCTTCTGTTTGTATTCTGTCTGTTTAAAAAAGACAGTAACTGCAGAATGTGTCCAACAGACTGGCGAACACCTCCACGAGCACAGCCAACACTAGCTTGAGGGACTCGCTTTACTTCATGAATACATTTACATTATGTCATGTGAAATTACTGAGCAGCTGTTGGAGAAAAAAAAAAACAGAAAGAGACCAGGAGCGGTATTCTTGCAGAGGGACGTACTGCAGACCAACCATCAAATACAGGCGGCAAATAGAAATGGCAGTCTGAAAAGGTGGTAAGCAATCAAGCACAGACGAAAGGGAGACACTGTGACCTTACATTCAGCACGAGTGCTAAATTAACATATCTGTGCAGCGTGCTAGAAAATTAAGTGGACAATAAGGACAAAGTAGATTCAAGCCCAGCCATGGGTTGCATGAACCTGCAATATCTAATCTAATCTAATTACAGTCTATTTTACATCCCACATGCCAAACCTGGGCCATCTCATCTTTTCACCAGCAACCAGGAGTTCACAGCTAGCCTTACAGACTTGACCTACCCTGATTAAGCAAAGCCATATTTTGTATTCCACGGGACACGGCCTGGTCAGGAAGCAGCATAATCTAGAGACAAACCAGCCACAAAGCAAAAAAGGGCACAATTAAGCTGCCTTCATCCATATGCAGCGCTCATTTTTCCCTAGCAGAAGTCACTCCTATCTGACCTGTAAGAGTTTGCCGCTAGGCATGTCTATGCAAAAGAGAAAAGTTACTCAGGTAAACCAATGCCTGTGCTCTGGGCCTGCTCCTCTGCTGGGATCACAGAAGTGAAGCAGACGATTGCATCATGATGTACCTGAGAGGGCTCTCAAACTTCTTCTTTAAATTCTGTCACCACATAAAAGAGACATCTGAGGTGATTTTTCTAGCCTCGGAGGACGTTTAATATCTCCTGAATTAATATTAATTTATCCCAAGGAGACACAAGTTATCACTAGGATTGATAAAAATAAGAATTGAAGAACAGTTTCTTTTTTGCCTTTGGATCTAGCAGATTGCACCAGATATTAACGAAACAAAACAGAATAATCCTTGTGGATACTTCCTTCAGAGATCTTTATCCAGCACCATTTTAAAAGGCATACTGAAGTCTGGATTGGATACTAGTACGTTTGATACATCATTTCAAGAACTGAAATTTCCAAAGGTGAACTCTGTTATTTTCCTTACGCTGGAGTTTTGCCTTATTCCTCAGAGGAGGCCATGCGAGAAACTTCTCTTGAAAGGGGAATATTAAATTAGCTGATTCAGCAGCCCCTTGCCTGTTCTCCTGAAAATATCTGGAAGTACCTCTGCTACATAAAGTTTATCATAGATATATTTTTAATTCAATAAGATTTTTTTTTGTACTAAAGAAAGGACCTCACTATTATCCAGTCTTAAAGTAGATATAGGAAAATCGTGAAATCTTATAAAACAGAGCTGTAAATTTTATTAAAATCTTTTATTAAAATACATATGTAACTAACATTATTTTAGTATTGCTCAGCAATAAATGTTACTCAATTTTAAGCATATACCTAACAGTAAGACTATTATACATTTCCAGCTTTCATAAAGAAACTGAATCTAGTGGGAAAACGAAACAGAGGATATTTCTCTGGATTTCTGCAAGTCCTGGATGTGTCCACATATGCAGTAGCTGATTGGTACTTCAGATCATGTAGATGCAAAGTGTGGCTGGTACATAGGTTTAAGATGCTTCAGACTTGTGCCACATTGCACGGAAGCACGGGAACACTAACCCCATTTCTGCCAAAATGGTATTAAGAGTCAGCAACAAATTACCTAATTTGTAGATTATGAGGAAAACCTTATAACTCTATGTATATTGTTTAGATACTTCATGCTATGCATATTTAGTCAAGGTAAAAAGTAAGGGGTAGGTCAAAGCAGGTAATGGCAAGGAAGCAGCTCCTACGACGATAAGAGCTAGAATGCCTTTGGTCTGATCTGCAGCACAGGTCAATCATAGAAACGCTGCAGATTTTAAAGAGGCTATGCCCCTTTATGCAAATGAAACTGTCCTCATGTCATCATCATTGTCTGGTAATAATTTTTTTTACATGTCATTTATCCCTAATATTAATTTTCCTTTTGGTCCTGAAGAATAAGGAAGGAATGAACAACAGCCTTAACACTTCTGCCCACGGTATTAGGGACCTAAAAGTGTGTGCTAACATGTTATTTGTTCATGTTTTCACTGGAATGCAAAGGAACAAAAAGGGGGAGTACGCAACAACAGCTAGACATCTCCCAAACACTTTTTTTTCCTTCGAGGTTTACAGTAAATATGCAAGCTGTGAATATTTTAGCTTCTCCCTAGAATTGAAAGTTGTATCCATAAGACATAACATTTCTTTCATTTCCTGTCATATGCTTCTAGTTACATTGGAGTTTACACACTGATGACATCTATTTGACTTTGAGCAGATTTCATCCACCCACCCACCCACCCCTTGTTAGTACGCAGCGCATGCAGTTCATACAAATCAAAGTTTTGCACAAGATCCCATAAGCAAATTGTGAAAATAGATGGTGGTGCCAAATGTAGGAATATGACTGGTACTCGCTTCCATTCTCCAGTCAAATCACATCTCCCTTTTAATAGCACTAGCATTTTAGTGATAAGGATAAAAAAATAGAAAAAATACAAAAAGAAAAACCCACAAAGATTACAGAGAAAGAAGAAACCTTCTATTAGGTCAGCTATGCTATCGGCAAACAAAAACAAATAAACCAGATTTCCTTCTAGTCTGCTTAAACATAGTACTTTTTAAGAATACTTATTCACACTCTCATGAACTCCTGGAGCAAGGAAGCAACATTTTTTATCACAGTAGCTAGAAACTAGTCCTTACATTACATAGAAATTATAGAGTGAGAACTGAATACCTGACTATTTCCAGTCAGTGAACTACAGCAGAAACATACAAAAGTAAAGTGATAGAAAAAGAACTTCATCCATTTTCATAATATAGGAGATATAATGAAGGAACATAATGAACTGGGCTGTACCAGAAAAATGGTTTGTTCTTTTAGATGTATTGCCTTCCACACCAGTATCTAATTTGGATGAAAGTGGATAGAAGTCAAGCTGCATGAATATGCAGCTATGGGCATGCCAAAAAAGCCCTATTTTTGAGAGGGAGAGAAAACCTGGTATTTTAAGGTGAAATTTCTGCTTCTACAAAATGAACAATTTTATTTTCCTCACAGCATTTCTTCAGAAAAGTCTGTATGCAACAGGTGCTTCATCAAAAACATCCAGCCTGCCATTTTCAAGGTAGTCTTTGGTCTGAATTAGGGTTCCCACTAAAACATTAGTGTCACTACAAATAATATCAAATTAAACTTTTTTTCCATAAAAACATACAATTGAAATTTCTTTGTTGAGATCTTTGATGGCTGTAGGAACCTGCCCTTCCCTGGTTCAAACAAAAAGCAGCATGTTTGGTTCATAGCCTCCTTTGCCAAACAGCATGCCGAAAGGTTTCTCTGTTGGTGAAAGATCAAAAGAAAGTTTTTCCTGATTAAGCTTAAGCTTTTAAGTCTTTGGGGCTTTTTTGATATATATGTAAGATCTTATCTGAAGATAAACATCTTCAGAAAGTAAAGAAGTGAATAGTTACAGATTATTGGATGATCATGCTAGCTAGCCATAGGATGAGCAGGCATGCCACCTTTCTCACTAGTCAGTTTAGGCAGGAATTTGGAGATCTTTTTCATTCCCTTTTCCTAAGAATAAATACCATTTGCAGGAAGACAAATGAAAAGAACACTTGAATATGGTCTAACGGTATTAAAATCTATCGGGGAAAAAAAAAGCATTATTTTCCTATTTACAATGGATATATAATATAATATATATTATGGATATATATATATCCATATATAATGGATATATAATATAATTTCTCAAAGAAAGGAGGGTATGTGAAGGTAATATATGTAAGCTAAAGTGCACTGAAGTCTGTCCTCACTCAGGAGGAACATGCAGCCTTACTTCAGTGCAACTTAATCTTTTTGATTGCCTAGTAAACAAACCCAACTAGAAGTTGAGTTTCTTTATCTTAGTGTTTTGTTAAGTGTTATTAACATAATGTCTATCCCCCAAAAAGTTAATTCCTAAGAATTAAACATCATAAGAAACTTTTTTCCACTTCCTGTCCTCAATTCCCATCATTCATGATACTGCATGTCATTTGAGTTTAGAGATGTTAGAAGCACTGTATTTTTCCAACTCCAAAATAGATGGTCAAGGGAAACCCCTGTTTGCACTCTCACAGCTGGGATGGGCACTCCTAATGGGGGTGTCCTTGGGTAGTTGTGTCATGCCCAGCTGTTGGGATGGCCTGTTGCCTGCTCGCAGGTTGGCCAGACCACTGCCATATGGCAGAAATGCCAGAACAGAGACGGCTTATTTGGCCAGTCTGCTTCTCAGGAAAAGTGAACAGCCTTTCTGCAGGAAGTCCTGACTATTGCTCTAGCACCACCTCGATACAACATGCTATTGAAACTTGCTTGGTACAAATTTCAGTATCTATCCAAGAGACCTTCCCACTAGTTCTTTAATACATGTAGTTGTCAGTCTTTGGGCAAGATGTGCCTAATTGAAGCATGCTATGCAATATCTGAACTCCCTTTTGGGGCAAAATTACGTTTGAAAACACATTTGGGTTTGGCTACCTTCCCAGGTACTGCCTGGTAACACTCCTCTGCTATATAGTACAGTCAGGCAGTGAAGTATTTCCATGAAGATGTGATCTGTGTCCTCTGTTCCTATATGATTTATTTTAACAATTAGCCTATATAACATTACAGTGAGCAATTAAAATAACTTACATGTCTATTTCAGACCTTGATTTTTTTAAAAAACTAACTGATGTATCACTTACTTACTAATAAGAAAAATCAGTAGGTAGAACAGGGCAAGCATTGCTCCGGTTATTCAGAGTAAACCCGCACATACGCCTTGGTAGTATCTGCAGTGCTCTGCACCCCTGTTTTGCTGGCATTCAAATGAACAATCTTTAGCAAAAGTACTTGTAAACAAATGAGAATGTTATGAGTATTGTGGTAAATGGTCAGAAGAAAATTGAGTGTCTTAGGCCCCCAGCTTGATAATGAGATGTGCATATATGCAATCAAAAGTTAAGCACAATGTTATGTGTACAAAGTACTTAATACAAACTCAGATGAGTAAAAAGTCAAATTGAGTTTACATGGTACAACCCATCAGTATGCTGCAACCATAATAACATAGGAGATTTTTGGATGGCAACTGCTTCTTGATGGAACATTAGCTTTTAATTATTTTCCACATTAAGTGCTTTCTTTTTAAAAATAAATAGAAAATTTAACGTTAAACCCCTTCTGAAGACGGACATTGAAAGCTGAATGAGAAACCAGAACAATGTTATGTTAATTGTGTCATTATATTGTATTTCAGATGCCTAAGTGAACTGAGTCCCTGAGCCAGGAATGTGTATATACTGTTCTCGGCCAGTACAGACAAATAATATCAAATTAAACTAACACAGTGGTACAATATACGAAACACAAGCCTAGGTAAAGAGGAGTCACTCCAACAGAAATATGGACATATGCCTCACAAACATTCCCATGAATACAGAGTGACATTTTCAAATAGAATATTTTTAGCTTTTTTTTCACAGAAAGCTTTACTTAATTTTAGCCAGCAGTCTGACAAAAAAAACCCACTAACTTTTATGTGGAAACTTTAGTTGAAAAGTAGATAAGGGTCATATTTGGATACTTCCACAGAAATATCTTTACTATTTTAATTTCTCTACTGTTCTTACAGCTCAAAAATTACTTTCAAAAACTAACTACTTATAGACAGATAAGAATTTTTAATGATCTTTAGATCATGATCTATCTGCAAGCACACCCACTTCTACCAATGGGCAGAGAAGAAGCAATAAGGATTTCTTCCAACTTAGTAAGAAATTTTAATACTGCAAGAAAGTTAACTTCTCAAGTGAGGTTGACAAACTAAATAAAATTTATTTTAAAAGTAGGATTCTGTATTTTAATATTCAATTCTGAGAGGAAATCCATTTAAGGAATTGTTAGAATTTGATTTTAAGGACTTATTCATGAATTCCATTCATAGCACAGAAGTTTATAGGGAATTACAAAAAGGGACACTGATTTTTTTTCAGAGCACATTATGAAAGATAAAACACTATGTCTTCTTGTAATTAAAAATCAAATCAATGATAAAATAACCTACTGATGTCCTTGCACATGAAACTGAGCAAACATGTCTTCATAATAATGAAATAAGTGATAAAAATGCAATGATAGTAAAAAAAAGTTTATTTCTGAGTTATTCCAGGGAAGACTGCTTCTTCAAGCATCCATCCATGTAACGGGTAGTAGTAACAGGAGGTAAGTAACATGCAGCAAGTTAGGGAATAGACATGCGTGTCACAAGGAAGCTGTTACAGGAAAGGGTTTTCTTGAGACAAAATTAGAGGAAGACTGTTCATATTCCATACTAATATATAAAGAATATAATCAATATAGAATATAACAAAATGCCAGCTATGAATTACCATCATTAAAGTAGTACAACTCTCCAAGTGCTTGCTATACTTCCCTCTAGTAAGTAACAACAGGTTACTTACCTAGGCAGGATGGTTATTCTTTCTATGCCCATTCTTTTCTTTCCCAGTACTGAAATAGTCTCTAGTGATTAAAATCTTTCCTGGTTGCTACAAAAAAAAGTGGTATTTTTAGTTATGGACAGGCAACCAATAAGAAACAGAAGAAAACAGAGCAATTTTATCATCCCATTGTGGTAAATTGGAGTACTTAATTTCTGGAAATCAGTGAAGGGACATGTTTCAGTTAGCAGAAAATATACAGCAAAATGATGACAAAGCAAGTGTGTTATTTCCAGCCAACAAGAAAAGATGAGCAGGATGAAAACTATTTACCATTGTGCAAATTTTCCTTTATATTCTACAGTAGCACTTTGAAAGTACATATTAAAATTGGTTAAAAAATAAAGAGAAAATGAAAGAGAGACAATAAGAACAGCAATTATTTCAGTATGGTGGATTTCACTTCTGCAAATATTCTTTGGTTTGTTTTTGTGGAATATTTTCATTAAAAATAACTTATTCAAATTCTTGCAACAATTTAAAATCTTTTTTTTTTAATTTCAACAGCTATTCTATTGACATATTTTATTAATTCATTTCAGAAGTTTATTATTTCTGTAAATAATATTGAAATATAGGTTGTACTCAAAATTCCAACCAGTTAAACCAGCTCAGGCCACGAGGGTTTCCTAACTGAGGTAATTAATACTAGCTGGTATGAATAAAAGTAGCATGATTTAGCCCCACTCAAAGACTCCAGAAATTTGGCCTGACTGTCCTGGAAATATCTTTCCTCTCTCTGAGCTCTTTTTCTTCCGCGCCTCCCTAGGCAAAGGAAGTACCACAGCGGTGAGCAGGGGCACGTGTACAGCATGGACCGACTGGCCGGGGCGTTGTGCCTAGCTGACCAGCAGGCAGATTTTATTGAGCCTCTTTGCTCAAGTCACAGCCACCAAGCTCACTTCTACCCCAGACACCTCCTTTCTAACAGGTAAAACACATTATTATTAGCAAGGGTAGCTCCAGTGATTTCACTGTGTCATACCCACTTAGGTCTATGCTGAATTATCTCTGGGTGCCATTCTTATAATAAAAATCAAAAATGAAACGGGGTTCAATTCTGAGAAGCATGAGCTAGCCCGTCCGGGGCACAGCCACCGTGCCCCATCACTGACATGCACAAACTGGCTGAAGAAAAGGCAAAAGCCAGCGCTACTGTAGGCAATGGGAGAAACTGACTTCTGTGAAGAGGCTGAAGGCAATAAATTTATAACATTTTGCTAAGTGATTGCCATGTAAAAATGTAAAATAGACTATCTATATAATGTAGGCGTATATAAGTACAGAGGAAGGAAAGGAATTATTTCAGGTGGCACAACAGACCATAACTACCTGAAGAAGTAATAGCTGACATTAAGAAAAGGATAATTTAGGATATATATTTCAAAATCCTTTCTGATCCATTAGACTCTAATATATTCTGTGAAAAGTTCTGAAATCCTGGTTGTTAAAGAAATTTAGAATTAGACTGGAAGAAATAACAGGCAATATACTGAGAGGAACAGTGCAACACCTGCAAGAATATTGAAAAAAAGCACTATCAGGTCATCTAATTTACCTTAATTTGTATGAAAATTAAAGTTTGCTCTTTTCCCTTGGTTTAAGTTTTGCTCATCCAGTCATGAAACCTCTCAAATCTCTGGATTCAAAATATGTGACTCTCATTCAGAGAGCAGTGCCTCAGAGCTATTCATGCTAATTAGGCAAGGTCATTTAAATACATTTTGCATGAAGCACCTTAAACTCAGTGTGCCTTTTTATGTATTTATCAAATTACTAATCAATATGCTATACCACAGTTACTACTGGGCCTTCAGCTATGCACAGAATGCTACATGAATTCAAATTGCGCAAGCTGCTGCCTGCGTAAATGAAATTAAAGTGTATGCAGTGATCATTACTCACAATAAAAAAGCAATGAAGAAGTGGCCTAAATGCAGTACATACCACAATCTGTATTTTAAGTAAATCTTAACCTTTTTTTTTTTCCTTTAACAAACCTGGTATTAAACTAGATTCGATTTCACTTTCTTTCTCCAGCATATTACCTCCACTGTATTGGTAAAGTAATTTATTCCATCCTCCGTGGAGAGCCTGGATCTCATTTGCCAGCATATTTATCTTTCCTGCCACTGCACTGTCATTCATCTGCAGTCTCCACAGAATACCAGACCTGTGCAGAATTTCAATTAGGATTGATTCAACTAAATCCAGGCCACAGAACTGAGGCTGACAGGGTGACCCCCTGAGAATTTAATATGCTGAGTTTAAAAGATAAAAAAAAGAAAAAATACAAAAGAAAAAAAACAGTTCAACACCATAATTCATTAAGTCCCCTATATACTCATTCTAATCTGGTTCACAATAGGCTTTTTTTCAGTCTCTCTGCATTGTGTGGGTAAACTGCTTTAGAGTAGTTTTGATAACCACAAGAAAGAAATTACCATAAAAATCTGTGCTCTTCCTTTGAGGTCTAATCGACTTACTTAAACTCAGTTTGTAATGAACGGAAGAACTATTTCCACAGAAGCTGAGCTGCCTTAAACCTTCTCCTATATATATGAATACATTCAAAAATCAATACTGTGTAGGTATAGATAAAATAATTCTTTCTTGGATTCTTAATTTGACAGATATCCAGTGGTTTTCATCACAGTCATTGACAGGCTTCAGTTAAATGGCCTAACAGAATTTCCTAAATAATTCTTCGTTACTAAGACAGTTTGGTTATCTTAAAGGCTCCTAAACTCAAGGAAAACTGTTAGCTGAGAGCTCTTTTTATCTGTAGTATGTGATATGATTCAAGGCCTAATTTTACATTAGCTGGTGCATATAACACGTGACTTACTTACTGATTATACAACAGAAGTGGGTGCAAGTCAATGATCAGACAGCTCTAAAGCAGTACATTAGAAAAGAGAGATAATAACAATTCCACATTTAATTAGTTCTGTTGTCACAAAAAAAGATCTTGAATGCCTTCCCCTTAAAGATCAAATTTTAACCACTGAAGAATACAGTTATAAACTCTAATTTGATTTAATATAAAAACTAAGAACATAAACTATTTACCAAATATAAAACCAAGTATAGGAGTAAAAGAATAAAAATTGAGTGGGAATAAAATTAGCAAACACACATATTAATGTTAAATAAAACTTGAGTCACCTGTAACAATGCAATAATTAAGAGACATTGATTTCTTGTGCATACTGATACCATATCAACGAGGTGAGCATAAACAGACAATTGAACTGATTCTTACTTTTGTTATTATTATCTTAATTTAAAATGAATAAATCTGAAAATGTTTCACATAGGACACATATTTTACACATGTGACACATATCCCTTATTAGTCATAATTTGAAATTTCTCTAATCTGTACCACAACTATTACAAAAAATATGCACAACCATCACCAACAAAAAATTATATTTACAAAATATAGAGAATGAACCTGCTGTAAGATATATTTTATTCTGAACTTTGGTCATAAAAGTACATGAGACTGCAGTAATGTTTTAGTATGTAGTCATATAATGCAATTTATCTGGTTCTTTAGCCTACGAGAGTAGTATGGATACACATGAAGTTATGCTCCAGATGATACACTTTGGAGTTTCTTTCCGTGATTCTTCTTGAGAGCCCAGCTTAAGTCTGTAATGAATTAGATTTTTTCTCCTATACAACGTACGTGTTGTCATTGTTCTTTCCTTGAGGAGCAACACCAATGTGCTGCTACAGGGTTTACAGATGGCCATTCAGATGCAGCAGATAACTGTACAGGATGAGAACGTAATTGTAAGAATAATTATAAGAAGAAAATGCAGTTATAAGAATAGAATAAAACTGAAGTTAATACAGGGAATTTCCTCCTCTTCCCTCCTTCATGTGTCTAGGTTTAGTTCTGCTCTTCACTGACCATAAACCAAACTTTTTTCTGGGAATTTATTGGACTAATAGTCTTTTATTCCCCTGTTCATAACCTGAGGCCAAGGTCAAGTAGCCCTATTCGGAGGCTTACTCCGGTTTCTAGATGCAGCTATTATATTTTAAAAATGTTCCCTATCAAGTCATCTCTATTTATGGCATTATTTATGCTGTTATAAACCAAATATTGCAAGAAGAATGCGCCAAAAAGAATTAATGTAGGGAAGCCACTTCCCAAGGAGAGTTGCTGTAGTCAAAAGGAATAACAATATAAAAACAATATTAAAAGGAAATGATGAATGAAAATGTCAAATTAATAAACCTTAGGTAAGGCATGAAATGATACAGCAATAATCCAGGGAGCATAAGAAAGATGACCTTCAATTGGCTTTCAAAAAAAAAAGAATGAATCACCACATGGATGCAGAAGAAGAACAAGGAGCAGACATGATGACAACTGGGAAACGTGTCAACAGTGTGGCCGCTGACATGGAAAAGGATGGGGCGACTCTTGAGCACACACCTATGTGGGCACTGAGAGCGGCACACAGCTTTTGCTTATGTGACAACATCAGGGATATTTTGGCTTTAACAAAAGGCTAACAAAGGAATATAAGCAATTACATATGGCCATATATGTTGAGAAAATTAGGTGAGTCCTAAAATTTAGGTGCTGGCTCATTCCTTAAGGAATGCTTTTCGAAGCACTTAAGTGTTTTCCTGAATAAAGATGAATAGCATCATTTCTGAAAAGGTAGTAATGATGCTTGACTGCAGCATAAAAATTTGGGGAAATAATATTTCAGTATTTTATGGTATGTATTAAATAATAATAACAAGAACATCTGTTTTTCCCATGCAAGTGAGTATGAAGTTACCCTTCTGTACAGTGGACTGAGAATTCTGTTTGAACACATTTTCTGCATGTTTCTATTATATTAGAATAATACTTTTTCTCAGATTGTACTTTAAACGTGCAAAGATGTTCTAAACAGGATGACATCCTTAGAACAGGATGGTAGACTTCTACTCATAAAAATGGATTACTGCAAACATAAAGGACTGGTTAAACAGATGGAGTTCAAAGGTCGTAATTAAATTTTGTCATGTGTTTGAATATCTGAGAAAACTCAAACTACTAGTTTATAAGCAAAAGGAAATGCTGTTAGAATAAAAATGTGAGAGATAAGAGAACATGTGTTCACAGTTTAAAAACACCAAGCCCAAAATTACAATTTTTTCTTCTACGAAAAGTACAATGTTATTCTCCGTTCTTCCCTGTGTAAACTTTGCAATTTCATGCCTATCTCTATCATACCGTGGTGGTATTACTTCAGTGTGTTCTCTGTGGCTTAGTCTAAGTACTTACAAAAATTAGAACTGATAGAAATTGTGATAGTTCATTTACTAATTAATGTTTCTTGAAACATAGCTCCAAATATAAAAAGATCAACTCCTTTCTATTATTTATTGTCCCATTGTTGAGACAACTCAACCTGTCTCACAGTCCCAACAGTAAAAGTCACTCTCTCTTACAACCTGCCTTGATTTTTTGCCTTGATGGAAGTGGAGGTATGAAGCTCTAAAGTAACTTGTTATTCTTGCACTTACTTATTTTTACAAACAAATATTTTCTTTAAAAAAGAAAAAGAAAAGTGTATATTTGACCAGATCTTGTACTTAGATATCACTACTCCTGAAATTCACATGGAAAACCACCTTGGGTTCCAAAATATGTTCAGCTATTTTATTCAGTACTTCTATAAGAGACTGATGAAATTTTTCAACTTACCTAGTTTTTATTTTACTCTTTTTCTATTACACTTACCATACTTTTCAGAAAACAGAAAAGTTAAGAATCAATTACAACATTTTTATAAGTATTTACAAAATCTCAAGAAAAAAAAAGAGCTGAGTGCATCAATTTTCTCTGTGCCATCCACTACCTTCTCTCCTTTTTCTGATAAGTAATGTCTCTTGGTGTTTCAATTCACTTACACATTTTATCTTATTATTTTTATTGAAACTATTCTGTGAACTAATCTTTCTGATTGTTCTTTTTTTTTTCTCGTTCTATTACAAAAGGAAAATGTGAGGACATTCAGTACTTTTCCATTCCTGTATAATTTATTTTTGTTTTCCAAGTCCTAAAAGAAATCTGACATAGCCACATCGATATTTTACCATGTTTTTCTGTCTGAGCTGCTCATCAGGAAAGTTTGTTGATATGCTTTTAATAAAGTTGTTTACTGCAACTGACAACTCTACAACTTCATCCCTAGATTATATTCCCAAGAGACCCTGGTGGCTTTCACTGATTTTATAGAGCCTTTTTTCTTTTAGGTTTTCAGTGATAGTTCTTCTTTTAAAATGTTCAGAAATTGTGCTCCCAGCTTCACACAATTAAGTGACTTCACACACTTAATATTATATACAAAAAGACAGAAAAAGTGAGCCTGAATTTAGTAATAGCCAAACTTCTCTAATACTAATATATACCTTTTTACTTTCATCTGTATAGACATACCCACTTCTGAGCATGTTAAATTTCCATTACTTTTTATTATTTTAAGCAGATTTTGATAAGCATCGTATATATCAACCTTTTTTTTCAATTACTGGTTGCTTCAAATGGAATTTTCAAAAGCTCTTAACCTAGTTTATTTCTCCAGTTGAAATTATCTTTGCCTGTTGCCCAATGCTTCTGTTCTGCATGAAATGGCCTTTTAATAAAAAATATTCTCTTATTTTATCCTTCTCTTGATCTGTGTCTATAAGTGCCTCAAGGGAGGCAATGAGGAGGATGGGGCTGGCCTCTTTTCACTGGTGGTCACTGACAGAACCAGAGGAAATGGCCACAAACTGAAGCATAAAAAGTTCCACGGGAACTTAAGGAAGAACTTCTTGACGGTGAGGGTGACAGAGCACTGGAACAGGCTGCCCAGAGAGGGTGTGGAGTCTCCTTCTCTGGAGATCTTCCAGACCCGCTTGGATGCAGCCCTGTGCCACGTGCTCTAGGTGGCCCTGCGTGTGCAGGGGGGTGGACTAGATGACCTCTAGAGGTCCCTTCCAACCTTAGGCGTTCTGTGATTCTATGATTCTATGTATGTGATAACTTTTCACTAACTTCAGATGGCCCTGGATCAGGTAGTGGACACACAGGATTTGAACAGATTAAGTATGAAACAAACGTAATGGCTGAGGCTGTAAGGTTACTAAGTATTTTGTCCACTAAAAGCTCTCCTCAGTCAACACTCAGTTAATGCTATTACCATACTACATTGCTTTTACTTGTAGATGGAAGAAACACTGATTCTACCAAATATGATACAACTATTCCAACAATCCACAATGTACTTAACAACACAGTTGCTGTAATGCAGTGTACCTGGATTCCACATACAGCATAATGTTGATAAAAGATAAAGTTTCATATTTGGAACAGGGGTAGATACACCAGAAATGTGGCAATGAAAGACAAACAAGGGCATAGGACATTGATAGGAATCAGGTTTCATTATTTGTGTGAACTATTGAATAGATTGGTGGTGATTGCTTTTCCCTGGGAGACTGGGAGTGATTAAAAGCGATCTCAGGATGGCAGAAACGACTGCATGGTGACATGATCCCAGCACACATTCATTCTAGCCAGCAGTAAAAGCAGCAGAGCTTCCACCGTTTGGCACTTCAGTGAGCAGGACTTCATTTCCCACAGACCGTACCCCAGAATACTGATCCGTTATTCCAGCCAATCCCTGGGATTTTCCTGTTAGCATCCCCGCCTTGCACCCCTTGCCAATGTGGCTGGCAATCAATAATTAATAGTTTTATTGCCAATGGGGAACTCAAAATTGGCCAAGATGTCAATGAGATGAGATTACTGGGGGCATGTAAGCGATTGGGGTCCCACTGCACTTGTCAGTATCCCCACACAGGAGGACAGCATGTTCTCTATTCCCAAATTCTTACAGGCTCTTGATATCTTGATAGACAAGAGGAGATGCTGCCAGCATTATAAAAGCTAAAAATCAAAGTTTATCATTAAATTTACATATTCATCACATGGCCAGTTGTATATTCAAAATACATCCAGGTCTAGTTACATATTTTTTATTTTAATTGGAGACTGCTTGCAAGCATATACTGTGAGTATAATACAAGAGAAAAAACCATCATAGGCTCCTAAAAGTCAAAGTCAGCTTTACGTTCGAATCATCCAACAGGACTGATAAACCAAAGGGTAAGTTTAATGAAAAGTAACTATTCCATTAGGAATACATAATAATAGCATAATAAATACACATCAAAGAAAATTCTTTCTTTGGTAAAACAAAATTTAGTGAGTTGTCTTAACTAAGGGAAGGACCATGGGTAAGAGAAAAAAACTAGATTAATGTATTTACACAACATTATTTGACCTTCTAAAAAATGGATTGAATAATATGTGTTCATTAATAATGTATTTGATGATTCAAAGAGAAAAATGATCTCATATATTATTCACAAATATTATTCAAACATATCTAATAAATATCCTGCATAAAATCCATGGTTTCAAGTCTCCAATGTGGTCTGCAGCACCACATTCATATTTCTCTTTATTATACCCGCTCTTTAAGAAATGACAATTAAGAGAGTCAGCTGTGCTCTCATGGAGTGAAACTGCTCTGCAAGATTAAAACCTACTAAAATATCTCAAGGTTTGGCCCTCTATCGTTCAATGTGTTACGCTCAGACAAGTGTTTTTACATTTCCTATATATCAGACAACTCAATATATCTTTCACTTGGTAGCTGAAACTAAATGGATTCTTTTTTCCATAGCAACAATCCTAAAGAAGATCAAACTCCTCAGATAATTAGTATTAGTGACCACATATCACTAAGTGGAAACCCAGAATTCAAATATTTTACAATTTTGACAGAATGCAAATGCAAAATGTACACAAATATCTTCTTATTTATTGTTCCCATCTGTTTTGATACAACTGCAACTCATACATTTCATCTTTTTACGTATGTAAAGGCCTAGCAGAATGGAGACATTAAGAAACTTGTGAATAAGTTAGCACTAATGTTCAGCTCAGATCCATTCTAAGCTTTTGGTGAAATCCATGGAAGTTCGTTCCAGCTGAACTGTATCTCTCCTGTTTTTGAATTGGTGATGAATGTGGTAGTGATGAGTGTTCAAATTCTTTTTCTCGCAACCATCCTCCTTGCAGGAAACAAAAGAAAAGGAAACTACTAAGGAAGGAAACTAACAAAAAATAAAGAAATTAATGAAAATTAATTTGTGACTAATTTAATTGGCTACTTGATTACAAAAATGAAAAGATATAACCAGCATAATCAATAGTTTTATCTTTCGAAATTGTAATTGATAGTTGCATGTGTTCTTCCTGAATATAGGAAAAAATATTAAAAAGGCTGTTGAGATTCAGTTATGGTGCAAACAGGTGCAACTTCAGAAGAAGTCAGTCACTCACACCATGGCTGAATTTGTCCCCAGCAAACTATGATGGTTTTGATGGTCCAAATATTCGTAGAAGAAAATACCTAATGAAAGATTTCTGAGAAACCAACGATGACAAAAAGCATATTGCAGAAGGCTTGAAGTTTGATAGGAAATGTTTTGAGTTTTTTAATTTGACTGATTGGATAGCTTCCACATGGATGAAATACATGCTAAATTATTTACAGATAATTACATCGCTGCGCTGTTGCTAAAATATTAAGACACCGTTGTCCCACAGGAGAAATTGTGACAGACATTGGCACATCAGCTAATGAATAGCTTTGGGGTAATAGAAAAAAAAAAAGAGCTACCACAAGGCCCTGGAATTAGGAAACAGAATGTCTGTAAGTAATCCACACTCACAGAAAAATGTCACTTTCCCTCTCCCCCTCCCTCCTACTAATTATGTATAGAACAAATGTTCAACATTTGGTAGATGTTGCTTGGAGGCATTTTTTTCTGGAAATAGACTCAAGGCCTCCTCCACACCCTTTTCATCATAGGAAAGTTTGACCTAGGAGTACTGAATAATAACCTTCAACCAAAATGTTTCCAAATACTCACAAAAGATTGGGCGGCTGTTTTGCAGAAAAGATGTTTCACTACCAGCAGAGCAGTAGAGATCTCATTTCACTTTGGAAATTACGGGGCACTGTTATTTCCCATCACAGAGTGAATCAATGAGAGGAACATTCCCAGAACATACATCCAATATAAGAGCATCACAGCATTGGACAGAAAGCTATGTATAAGACTAGCTATACTCTGCCAAATCTAACTTCTCACTTAAGCCAGCTGAACTAACACTATCCAGAACTTGCATGCCGAAGAAGGATTTTTGATCAGCAAGGTCTGTTTTCTCTACCATTATTGTCTTTTTAGGAAAGGAAAGAAAAGAAAATACTAGTAATATGAACCGGACACAGCTCCGTGGTATCTTGTAAAAGGTATGTAGGGCATACTGAGGCTGCCGGGAAGGGTGAAAACATTCACATGAAAATATAATCTTCATATATTTGGTCTGTAATTCTGCAGATTCATATATTTTAGTGTTAATCCCAAGAGTCTGTACAGTCTCTATCCACCTTAAGTAATAGGAATCAATTTTTAAGAAAATGTGGCACAGTATGGTTATTGTGCCATTCATCTAACATCAACAGCCACGTCCAGGTTTGCAGTTCTAACATATTAGTACAAAAATAGTTCATTAAAAGATCATCTATTCAGTAGACAGCTTAAGCACAGCCCCAGCTACCAAGCAAATGAAATATAAACACATCATTTAAGTAGAATCATAGAATCACAGAATGCCTAAGGTTGGCAGGGACCTCTAGAGGTCATGTAGTCCAACCCCCCTGCACACGCTGAACAGGCCCAGCTCCTTCAGCCTCTCCTCACAGGGCAGATGTTCCAGGCCCCTGATCATCCTCGTGGCCCTGCACTGGACTCGCTCCAGCAGCTCCACATCCCTCTTGTACTGTGGGGCCCAGAACTGGACACAGTGCTCCAGATGTGGCCTCACCAGGGCTGAGTAGAGGGGCAGGATCCCCTCCCTCGACCTGCTGGAGACGCTCCTCTTAATGCACCCCAGGATCCATTGGCCTTCTTGGCCACGAGGGCACACTGCTGCCTCATGGTCAACCTGTCGTCCACCATGACGCCCAGGTCCTTCTCTGCAGAGCTGCTCTCCAGCAGGTCGGTCCGCAGCCTGTACTGGTGTCTGGGGTTATTTCTGCCCAGGTGCAGGGCCGGGCACTTGGCCTTGTTGAATTTCCTGAGGGAAGTACATGGGTAAACTCTTTTCTAAATAGAAATTAGCTTAAGCAAGTGCTCAAATGACTAGGATTCTGGTTTGGAAAAATAAATAACTTCTGCAAAGAATAATATTCTTTATTTTGCATGTCAACCAAAGTACAAATGTGCAATGAGGTACATCACTCCCTAAAATCAGGGATAATCAGAGTAAACTAATCACCTAACATCCACCCATTCCTTTGCACACATCCCTCTAACAGAGCAGATTTTTTTAGTATTCAGGTATACTAGTGTGAAAAGTGTAACTTCCAGTTGTGAGTAAAGATTCATAGGTTTGGACTAAACTAATTTATATCCTAAAGTTAGTTCAACTTTGCATAGAAAAACAAGCAAAACTAGTAAAAAGTGGAAATTCGTATGACTTTCAATATGCATTGAACAAGGGGTTTCTTACAGAAGCAAAATAGGACAGAGATACTCTCCCCATTCAAAGACAAGCAATATCGTTTTACGTTTGTCTCTCTACATGAACTGTTGCTTCAAACTGTGTCTTATCACGTTTTATCTTGCCCTGTGATACAATCTGATGTGCCATGATGAAAGCTGACATCAGTTTTTGTCAAAGTCAATAGAAATTAGCAATATTCATATAACTTTAGTGTTTTTTGTTACTGGTACCTGGTGGGTATTAAGCCATTGGATATCCCTTCATGAGCAACACAACAGAGCACTTCATGCTTCACAGGGCATTTAAAAATATATATATGTTTGCAAACAATTCTGCTCAAACCCACAACTTACGAATTTTTGTTTCCTAAATTTGACAGAATGATACCATAATTGTTTCCACAACAATCATGGTACAGCTCAGTGATTTATCTTTTCAGTTGGGAATGAAGCAGCAGGAACAGATTAACTTTGAAGAAAAAAGATTCTTGACTGTAAATATCTTAGCAACAAAAATGGAAAGATATACATCTAAAATAGTGTCTAATTACAGAGCCCACACTCATTGCCAACATTTGCAGGAGGCAGTTTGAAGAATAACTACCAGGCAGACTTTACCATCAAGATTCTTAATACTGCTTATCCTCTATTTCAGTAAAAACTCACAGAAAGGACAGAAGTGTGTGTCTCCAACCTACTAAAACAGCTACTTCACAGGTCTTGTTTCCACTGTCAAAAGAAGTGAGATTATATAGTAATAAATGTATTAGCTACCCTGCTACAAGTCCTCGGGGCAGCCAAGCACTGCAGTTTCAAATGAGATAAAGTATTCACATCAGCTATATCTCAAAGAAGACTGAAGACATGCAACCTTCACTGGGATTTCAAGGTGAGGTGACAGTTGCCAGCTACCTTGTCACATCTCTACCAACGCCACCCCTGTAGATCTGCAGACACAGCTTGAGTACAGTCTGAGACTGGATGGGCTTTCAGAAAGACAACCAGAACCCAGTGGCCTGGGGTCTAAGGCCCATGAGACGACGGAAGTGAGGCGGCAGCTTAGTGCCGACATAACTATGCAGGATGAGAGGGAAAAGAGAGAGGAGGCTACACGCAGGCCTTGCTTCCATCCCCATCTTCTGAGTCTTCATCTCCTTGAAAGATAGTTGTTGACATACGGGTGGAAGACATCACAGTCTAGTCTTCATTTCACTCTTATGAGTGAAAGACAAAGATACCTATATAGCTTTGCTCCCGCTGTTCACAGCCTTTAGTGAGTGCAAGCTATCCTTTAGAAGCAAAATTTCTGGGATACAACTGAGACCTGAAAATTGACATCCTGCCTGAAAGTCAATTTGTCCTTTTAAAAGAATTTCCCTTCCAGTGCTAGGAGATGGGACGGAACATAATAGTGCAGTCACTTCCTTCTATAATTTCATGTGTTTTCCATTTACACTGCTCTGAAATGCAACCTATTACTTATATGCTCTATATCTTCTGCCTCATTTTCTCGCAGGTGACACTACTAAAATCGGGACAAAGCAGTAACCAGAGTCATCCACATAAATTTCATTAAAACACACGTAGAGGAACGGTCACATCTACTTTGACTTAATAAGTGTGTAAGTGGAAAGAGAATAAGCAGGTGGGAACATAATCAGAATTCATTTCAAGGGTATGAAATTCTAGCCTGAGATTTACTTGTTAGTCTCACAGATAAAAAGGATTAATTAATGAAGCCTGCACTAGATAGATAAAGGATACTGTTGGATTTTGTTAATTTTATCAGAAAAAGTAGCAATAGCAGAACAGCCTAGCCTGAAGTTTATGCCACCTTGAAACTCTTTCCAGCTATCACTCTGCATGAAAACACTCTAAATCTACAAATAAAAGAAACAGTGTGAAATTTGGCACAAAGAATTGTGTCCTGCAGTAATTTCCTTTCTACATTTGTGCTGGTATAACCATACAAATCTACCTCCAGCATTTCATCTGCTGTGCTTGATTATTCTTCATGTATATCAATAAGCACTGTGCAAACTTCAGAAAATATCCTTCAAGAGGGTATGTGTATGTCTGTCAGGCATGACATTTCGTCAACTGCACCATGTTGGACTTCATTATATCTTTGGATACAAGCCTACCCTTAGAATAATTTATTTCCTCAGTATTGACTTGCAAAATATATCCATAAACCACCAAGATGTTTTCTGTACAAAATCCATGTTTGCCTGAGTTTGTAGACATGTAGAAAGATACTAGAGCCTAATGATCATCATGGCAAACAGTTATATTTAAGAATATTGTAAAAAACATCACTGAAAATAGACTTAACAGACACACAGAAAGGTTGGATTGGAATGAAACAATTGCACTGACAAATTTGTATTTAAAAGATAGACTTGAAAGTAAGCTTGGAAAGCAGATTGTTGCCTATCCAAAGCAAAGATCGATTGATCAAAAAATTCTGAAAACTTAGAAGGGTAAATATTTAGTTACATAAGAAGCAAAATGGCAACTTCTATCTTTCCATATTCTGTGGGTTAGGGAGCGCACACTCCTGCCATTTTCTATTTTTTCCATATCATTATAATTTTATCTAGTTTAGGAAGCTTCAGATCAGAACTAGTGTTGTTTCAGTATAATAGAAATTCATCTTTTTACCTTATATCTGCAAACAAACATAAAATCTTCTAATGATCTTTTCTTACTAACTGCTACTTCACTAACATGATCTTTCCCTAACTAACAATTGCTTGAAAATTACTAAAGATTGAGAAGGAAGAACTGAAGGGCAGGGCAGTTACACGTAAACTTCGTTAAGTTTGGGTTACTTTCTCACAGAAGAGTAAATCCTCTATTTTTCTTTCACTATAAGCAAAGGAGACTTCAAGCACCACTTCAAGTCCATGATAAGTGACCCTCTCAAATCATATATGTTTTGATCATCTGGTATTATAGGACTTTCTTGGTCCTGACCATTCTTTTGCAGCTAGTAGCCTTTTAAAATTTGTCTGTCATATTTGATGGCCTCTCAGTAAATGTCCACTAAACTAATCTATTCCACCACATTGTGCTGCCATGGTGTCCGCATATCCTTGTTCTACACACACAAGTATTTTGTCTCAATTTCATATATTAGCTGATGGTGAATGTGGTCACTTTGGCAAAACAGTCTGGATAAGAGGCCTGTAACTGCCTACGAGGGCGTTTGCTCACAAATGGCAGCGCTAAAGAACCATCGGCCACATTAAAGAGCAACTGGGCATCTTCAGAGAGACTTTTCCTACAGGCACAGTGGCAGCTTCAGAAGAAGCCTCAGAGCAGCATGAGAAGCTGTAACAGCCGGCAGAGCTCTTGCAGCAGCAATAGTCGCAGTCACAACGTGGTGTGGTGCAGGCGCAGCAGTGCGGCCCACGCGGAGCAGCCGGGCCCGGCCACCGGGAGCAGCTGGAGCCAGCGAGGGGCCGTGAAGCCAATGGGGCAGCGATGAAACCTCCTCAGGTTGGCTGTGGAAGGCTGTTTAGAAATCTGTGGCATTCGTTCATAAACATCTCATCTTGTGGTACTGCTGACACTGAGGCTAAATGTATAGCTCACTGATGGCTTGTTAATTGCATGTTGTTAATAAATCAATAAAGCACTTTGATCACGATTTGATTTAAACTGGGTGAACTGAGCTTTTCCCTGCAACAGCTGGTGTCTTCCTGTCTGCTCCGAGCAAACAAGGAAATGTTGATGGCACCTCCTACTAAGCACAGTACTGAAAGGATATTTAAAATTTTATCCATTAGGAAAACTTAATGAAACTTGTTTTAAGAAGAGTACTGAAACACCAACATCCTTGCTAAAGGCATATGAGGAATGAAAAAGATTAGTAATTACCCAGTAAAGCTATGAAATATATTAATCCCATTTATAATTCCACATCAGTTTCTAATGAGTGAACTGTTCCCAAAGAGAACAACTTACAATAAATGCACATTAGCAGCAGGACAGGCTGATCGTGGTTTGGGATCACCATTAAACCATCACTCCCATACTTTTATGGCAACTGCATCAGTCTGCAAATGATGAGGACGCCCAGCTGCTTTTAGTCTCCCTACACATCAGGCACAGAGGATCTAGCCTATATATAAATGTATTGGCCAAATGTGGGAGTCGTTCTGTGCTGAAAGTTTTTTAAGTTGACAGCCAGGCAAAAATGAATCTTCCATTAATGATTTGGCTAGATTTGAAACTTGTTTTCTCTTTTTTCTGGTAAGGCACGCTTACTTTGTTTCATTGTTAAACATAAATAAAGTTCCTCACTTTTCTTACTTTCAAATGCACAGTAAGAAATATATGTCATGTTTGCAACTTGAATTCAAACATCTCCTCTGCCCAATTTAGAGAAAAAAATCCTAATCAATGTTATTCAGTTCTCCAAAAGTGATTCTCCCAAAGGGATTTTAATTAAATGTTCTCTACATAAAGTTGTCCCATTTTGCATAACTGTTTAAATATTCATTGGACCAGACAAAAGAGACTGATTCTGATACTGGCATTTGGATATTAAGGGAGGCACTTAAGAGGTAGACTCCAAGTTTGAACTCTTGCTAGTAACAGTACTTCATCACTTGTATCCAGATCACCACAAAAGAAATGTTCTTTCATGGGTCCTCTATTACCTGAAAAAAAAATATTTGAAGTATAGCTGCAAAATATTTCCTGGTAGAGTTTAGAGACTTTGTTGTGATATTCATACGCAACTCTCTTTTTCATTTCTGTCCTTGGCAGTGCAAATAGCTGATGTGGCACTTGAAAATATTGATGCGGTAATACTGTACTGTGAAGAAAATATTTTTGTTCTTCAAACCCACACTTAAGGGCCTTCATAAATTGCAATGATAGGTCAGTCACTATACTTCAGGCAGCTTGCCATAATCTTTTATTTTGAACAGGACTGAAATACAATTAATTCAAGCTTAATTGCAAAGACAATGCATTCAGAATGATAATCTCAGACCCTCAACTATGCTGGCATTGTGACTTACAGGATTGCCTGCACAAGAAGAAAAGTAAAACTAATGAGGACTCTTAAATGCATGAGGTATCAACCTCCTTTTATAGATCCAGCTTTAGCAGAAAGAGTAAGTAAAACAAAATTAAGACAATGGAATACCTACCACTCACCTTTAGGCACCTACAGTTATATACTGTAGATGCACTCTGTTGGCATTACAGATTCCTAAATATTCCCTTTTCTACACAGATCTCCTGGCATAGTTTCCTGGGAAGCGTTTTATTCAACCCAAGGCTCAACGCAGGAGTAACCGGGTGATTCTGATTCTCGACACACAACAACAGATTGTTTCTGTAATCAGAATTATTCCTACTGCCTTAAAATCTCTGAATTAGTATGAGTATGTGCTTTGAGTCTGGCCGTGACAGAATTTTATGTGGAACTGAAACAGGAGGCCACACATTTCCTTAAATATAAAAAGCAGGTGTTCTGCATAAGAACAATATAAAAAGTCTTTTTTTTATATGACTCTCAAACAGGTGCTCTGGAAACACGGGGATGCCACATCTTGTGCTGTTGTAAGCAGTTCAACTCTGCTCCGCTCAGATGAGCAGAATCTAGTAAAATTAAGACTTAGGCAGCATAATAACCACACTGTTTTTTTATTTCTACACACACTCACTCAGCTTTAAATAAGAAGGCAGGTACCTTTTCACAGTTTGGTTATCCACACAAGTGACCTCGGAATTGGCTTAACTAAGTCTTATCTAAGCTTCATTAATTGCTGTTTGGATGGGGCAAGGATATAAATAAAAGAATGACTGCCATCATAACAGCAAGAGATAACCAGTCACTGTTCACAAAAGCTGGCAAGATACTAAAGAAAAATCAATTTAGCATGAGGGTTTTTTTCTATATTTACTTCCTCACAATTCCCAAAGCCAAAGAATTGAATATACCTATTAGAGAGTGCAATAACATTAATTGCATTTGTAAATTAAATCTACAAGTACAAGTTTAGGAAAGTAGACAGAATAACTTTAGCATGATGATGTTTAATATATAGTCATCACACTTCAGCAGATGGATAAAATAACCCATTTTATTGGAACTACAGACTATGGTAAAAATGCCATGCATCATCATTTTTCATTTCTCTATTTAAATTTTCTTAAGCGTTTTCTTACGCTCAGTATCTTCAACTTACAAAAAGTTGGATACCTTACAGAAGAAGCAAAGAATTTATCATTAGTCTAATTAAAAAAATAGAGGTGTAATCAAAGCACAAAAAAATTATTACTATTAGTTCAGTTATAGTAACACCATCTAAACACAAGCCAGCCTGACTAACAGTACTACCATTTAAAGTTAGTTTACCATTGAGCAAAAATTTCCCATCTATTCCCATCTCTCTCTCTGGTCTTAGGCTCCCCCTGCCCTGCACTCTTGGTCTTAAGGCCAACAGTTTCAGAAGGGTGGGAAGGGGGTTGAAAAGTCAGTAGCATCCTGAGCTCTGCACCAGGAGGAATGTGATGATAAGGAAAGAACTTTCGGGGGCAAAACCACTCTTGGGCTAACAAAAGCTCTCCTGCCCCACACTGCACAGAGATGCCATTCACGGTGGCCAGTGGCTCTCCAGTTCCCATAAGCAACTCACTCCCAGGATTATCCACTCCAGAGCAGGGTAACTGCAGGCAGGTCATTAGGCACTTGCAGGTGTTGCTGGTTATTTGTGTGCACCTGACAAACACTGTCAGGGTCCCATTACAGGTAAAGGTTGTTTGCCAGTTGCTACCACGCAGCTACATCTTGTGTTAGAAGACAGCTCTCTCAGCTGAAATCCTCTGGTCTGTGCAGCCAGAGGCAGCTAAGGAAAAGTGGGAAAATATTTTAGTTAGCTCACCCAGCAGTCAGTGAACTGGTATCTTAAATTACCATTAGTTATGGAGATATATGTTTTGGGGTGATTGAGAAGACGGCTTAGACCTCTCAGAAAACTATTTCTTGATTTTTTAACCCTTGACCAGTGATTCTTGTGAAATTCTGTAAATTCTTGTGAAATGGCAGGCAGGTAGAGATGTATCTGAAAGCTAGATATTGTCATGTTAGGAGGGGAAAGCAAGGAATGAAGAGATTGCCAACAGAAGAATTCATAATAGACTGAGAATTAAAGTATTTGAAACAACTACATTTTAGATGTCACCTTTCTCATTGTATAAAAAGTAGAAAAAAAAGCATTTATTCCATTGTGCTTCCCTGAGAAGCAGCAGGTTTTCCAGTGCAAGGACAAGAAAGAACTGATTTGGGACTTCACCTTTCAGTTTAAACTGAGCGAGGTTCTGCTGCAGGCATAACCTACAATGTGAGTGTCCCATAGAACACGCCAGAAAAATAATTGCTTCTTCAAAAGCGCTGTTGTGGACCACTGTCTCCTGGGAATTAGCAGAGTGTCACCACTTTAAATATTTATGAAGTGAGCTTCTAAGAATATTTGTAAAGTGAATGCACTGAATTGAATCCTCCTTAGGTAGAGATCTGGGCAGAATGTCCTGCAACTAACAGGGCTTCTCCACAACTAACAACATTTTCAAGTGATGACAAGAGAGACTTGCAGAATCAGAAATTCAATAACCTCCTCCATATGTCTGAACAGAAAGGAACTAGAACCAGAAGGAAATTAAAATTCATAATGTTTCCTGTCTTTACTTCAATATTTGCAACTAGAAGAAGGCATTACAAAACAGGGTACAAAACTTTTCCTACAGGCTGTTCTTGACATTCGCAAAGTTTACATGAAACTGTGCAGGATGAGCCAAAAGCCTGCAGATCGGTAAGTTCAAGGCAGATGCTAACTGAAGTATGGCAGCCATGTATTAACAGATTGAGCCTTTCTGCAGAAATCTCTACATACAGCAGGTTCATCAGGGGCAAGTGATGGAATGATTACGGGTCTCTACAAGGAGCTGAGATAAAGGTAGTGACAGCGGCTGGGGCTATCAGCCAGGATGACATACATTATGCTAGACAGATACGGTGCAAAATCACGAAAGCCATTGATTTCCTGATAGCACAAAATGGCTTAGCTGCAGCATTTTTAATACACTGCCAAAGAAAGAGTGAATTGTAGTGAGTCAGGACTGGGACGTTTCCCGTCTCTTTAAAATTTAGACTAACAAGTGGAACAATTAATGTGCTTTTAGTAATCAATAACAGCCTAATGCACAAGTGCCCTTGTTTCTCTCTGTCATTGAGACACGCTGGCCACGCTTAGCAGTGCTGAATGGTTTCTAACGTATTGCTAAAATCTTATCAGAAATTCTCAGCCTTGAATCACATTTAAAAATACATTGAACACAAACATTGAAGAATATATTCATACGCAAATAAACACACATTACATTCTCACAATAAGGGGCACTTTAGAAACTGGCATCTGATTCAATTGCTCTTGGTCATATATAAAAATTCACATTCTAGTCACACACACACATATATATTCATAACAAAGGTATCTTTTAAAGAAGAGCAGGAAAAGCTACCTGAATCTATCCATCATAGAAAGATAAACAATATATATAGGATTAAAACATTCTAAAATTCTATCCAGTCATGATTTGAGGTTGTTAAAATGTTTGGTTTTAAAAAAATAAAATATAAAGTGAACATTACTGACTTGATCAAAAAACGCCATTTGATATAAGGATCATGCCAACATTCTAATTAAACAGTTCTGAAGCTGCTAATAATATCTCATTAAGAAGACGCTATAAAAGTAACTCTGCTGGGGAATAAGATACAGTTGGATTATGTATAATCACATTTTTGTCTGTTTGCCAAGGCTTTAGAAAAGATTTTGTAGTGTTCATGAAGCAGGAAAACAAATTTCTATACTTGACGTTAAGCAGATGTCATTGTTTTGTAACAGCACAAAAAGTTCAAGGTAAATCTTTCACAGTGATCATTTCCTTGATAACACTGAAAAAAATCTTAATATAACTGGAAAGGATTGGTATCATTTTCAGATCACTCAATATTGTTAGAATCCTTGCTTTTCCTCAGCTGTCTCACAGGCATTAAATTCTTTCAATTTCCTCAGCTAAGATTTTTTTTTAAGATCATTAAGAAATTTAAATTCCAATCAAGCAAGATTATTTCCTTTACTAAAAATGCAATAGAATGAGGCATAAACATCCCCACAGATAATTCTGTTTGCATCTGTCCATATTCTGATACTTTGGGGCCCAGTTCTGGACCCAGTACTGTAATCACTTGTGCCAATATAAATATGGACTGTGTCTTTACTCACTCGCCAGTCTCAGGCTATGGCTCAAGGTAAGCTTCGCAAAAAGACTCATCTGATGAAACATATTGGTGATTCATGACAAATGTTGGTATTATTTTTTCATGCTGAGGCTTAGCATATATTTTCATTCAAAACTCCAAAGTTCCGCAGAAGTCAGTCTTTTCCAAGCGAGTAAAGGTGTAATATGTTTCTCTATAACAGATTCCTTTATTTTTTCTCTTTTTAGTAAGTGCTTATTGGAGGCAAGAGGTTTTAGAGTTCTTTCCAACACCAGTTAAATCACAGGTGAGTTAAAGAGCGCAGTCCTATTATGAAGGCTGAAGAAAGCACTGAATGTCTATTGCCTTTGGTATAAGCTATCAGAAATCTCCTTTAAAAATCAGTGCATTCTCTGCCTGTCGTTTGGCTGAAACAGCACTTAAAATCAGAAAGAAATGCTTTATTTCACAATAGAGGGGATATAAATCCTAATGGCTTGAACTTTTAACTACTCCCTTTTAACAACCTCCTTTACTATTCTGCAGTCGAGTTTTAAATGGACTAGGAATAAAATGCCAACCTTAGCACTTAAATTAGAGCCATGGTTTAAGAATTGTTTTCCTTTCACCCTGAAATACAGTCTACCTAATTATTATCATCCCTGTGCTTTTTTTCTTTTAAAAGAAAATATTGACCCTTCCTGCAGCTGATCCCAAAAGAGGCTGGCAGCCTTTACTGGCAGCTCTGCAGCACCTACTATTCAAAGAAGGCAGAATTCACTGAAAGGGATAAAAAATAGCATAATTAAATATGAAAAGCAAAGATCAGCCTCAACTCCTGACAATGTTGTCTTCACACTGTGATATGGGAGATCCAGCTCAGGTGAGGGAAGCTAACCTTGGTGCCTGACAGGAGCTGCTTTATAACAGGGCAGATGCCCCCAATCTCAGAGAATGGGAGTCCTGTGGTACCACTCACAAGTGCTTTCTGGATGCAAGTGCACAGGAGGGTCTTAAAGAAATCCCCAAACCTCTCTCCTCCAAAAGGTAAAACTGGCTTGAACAATCCACCTAAATGGATTTAGGAAGAAGAAGCAATACTAAATAAGAGAGGATGCAGGAGCAGAAGAATGCAGTGTTAGAAAATGGTCTGTCCTCCTTCAGAGCTAGCTGATGCTAGGGAGATCAGTGAAATGTTTCATGCTTTGGAAAGAAACTTGCTCCAGTACTGCTTCCTAATTTATCCTATTAGCAGAAACAGCCCTGACAGTAAAAAAAAAAAAAAACTTAAAAATATTCTTTGTTTTAACTCTTTTAAGGTTACCTGTGCTCTGCTAGAAGATTTTTCTAAGTCTTTTTCTAAGTGGTTCTTCATAGAGAAGGAAAAGAAACAGGTATTCATTTAACTGAAGCCATTCTCATGTCATCTTCCTTGCAAAGCAAAGACAGCATGCCATTAGAGGAAAATACCACTGTGTACTCAACCTTTTCTTAAGTTTTTTAGGTGACTTGACTTTTCCTTCTCAGATCAGTAGAAAACAAATACAGAAGTCTAATGCTGGGAATGTTCACAGGCATAGTTGACAGTTGTCAGTCAGAGAGAAATCCCAAGTCTTGAAAGGGGAAATGAATTTGAATTAAGGTCATGACTTCATTATACAAAACTTCAGAAGCAAATTCAGGTTCCCTCATCCACCTGTCTCTGTTCTTACGCCAGATCAGCTGCTTTTTTATGGCACTATTGCCCAGTGTCTGCACAGTCGCAAGGGGATCTTCTACACCAGAAGAACAAGAATGAGCAGCAGCCTAGGCTAGAATATGGCTCTAAGCGAACAGTAACGCCTAAGGTTTCATATTATGAAACTAGTAAACAGTCATGAAACCTAAAGAACGTTGAAACATAAAACCGTTTCTTTCCAGTTGATGCAGTAAATCACTGTAGCCTCGGAGCAGCCTAGCTGATGGACTGCTGAACTCTGCTAGAAAGTGGGAAGATACCCCCAGGCTAAGAGTTTGATTTGTTCCAGGTACAGTGCATGGTCAAAGCCTGGAGGTAACAGACACGTCTGGAAGAGCTTTAACACACAATTCTCCAATTGCCATTTATTTTTTTTTTGTGACAGAGAGAGAGAGAGAACTTCTACAAAGAAAATCTGAAAATCTTTTTGGTCATTTTGATCAATACAGAGACCACTAAGGACTTCATTAGTAAATATAGTACAAACCCTAAGTCAAAGTAGGGCCTGAAGCTGAACTGTTTATTCTAAATATGTTATAGTTTTCTTTCCCCCCTAAAATTTCATGAATATTGACAGTATTTTTAAAGATAAACACAAAATTTAAAAAAAAAAATGGATTCAGCTCTTGTCTTGTTTTCAATCTCAGAATCTCTCTGCCATTTTTTACTATCTTCACTGGTTATACTGCTTTAATTCAAGACAGGTTTCAATTAAATACTCAAAATATTTGCTGTAAAAACATTCCATTTGCTGTGGTGGTTAAAATAAGATCATAGTTATCCAACCTGTACTTCAGTGAAATGTTTAATTATCTCTCTACAAAACAGGTGAAATCATAAAACATTCTTTCTAAAGGAGATAACAAGCTTTAATTCAGGATGTTTACAACCAAGGGGAATCATATTAACTGCAGATGTTAATTTACCATAACAAGACAGGTCTACTGCTAACTACTGCTTCTTTTAAAAAGAACAACATTTGAAATAATTATTTTAACTGCAGGTGTTGGTAATGGCTCAGCAGGAACAAAAGTAGCATTTAAAACTCATCCTGTCTCCATGGGCTGTGTTTACAGCCACATCTTGATTCATCATAACAAAGGATAAAACATTTCCAGCTGCCGCCTGTTTGCCGGGAACAGAAGGGCATCGTTACCAGGCCACAGCCCTGCCCCATGTTTGTGGTTCTTCACTTGAAAGATTTTAACTGTTCTTACAGAAATGACCATAGGCAAAAGCTATGAGCAGGAAAAAAAAATTCTTCCCCTTTTCCAACTCTTTATATTATCTGCTTATTTACACTTTCTTCTGAAAGTATTAATGATGTACACTAATTCAGTGATACGTACTCTGGGGGTTGGGTTTAGTTTCTTTTTGGTTTACATGAAAATGACTTTGCTAATAACATGCCTCTCCCAGCTGAATGTTAGCTTAAAATGCACAGAACCATTTGTTTCAGTTCATTAAAACTGAAAATTCAGGAGAATTATACAACTTCAATAACGACTTTTTATTTTTTTTTCTTTCTTTACAGTTTGCCATTGCTATTAGGAGAACAATTTGAATCTTTAATACCTTTCTTGAAATGATCTATTAGAGCACCCTTTACTAATAGTACCATAAAAATTATTTGCAATAGGAAACAAAACTGACTCTAGAAAGTGTTTTCTAATTAGAAAATATTTCTTTATAGTTCCATATTGTCATGCCAATCAAAATAATAATTTATTGCTACTTAACTAGTTAATGATAGGACTCTTTGTAAAAGCTAAATTTAGACTATCATGAATGCTGGGAAATGTGCTGTTAATAGTAGCTGCATATTGCCTTATCTTATCTTCCCATGAAAATGGATTATTCCTAAAAGTAAGACTCTCCTGATGCAAAAATAGTGCAATAATTAAAGAAAAGCAAGATTAAAACTAATTTTTCTTTATCAGATAGCTCTCAACTATAACAACCTTCAGAAAACTGGGCTGACAACTGCTGATATGCAGATACGCCTCCTGAGAAGATATGTAACTTATCTGAGCATGCAAAAACATGCTGAAAAGTAGCCACAGATGAAAAACTGAAATCAATAATTTTAACACAAGAATCATCAAAACTTTTTCCTGACTTGACTCACCACAAAATTTCTAGAAAAGTGAGGATATTGTAGATGAAGTAGAACTTAAAAAGACATCTCCAGCCAAATTATGCCAACTGATGGATACACCAGGATGCTAACAGAATTATCCAAATTAAAGCTGGCCTCCAATAACATTATTGGGCAATAATACACTATTGGTCATCTACCAAAAAAGAAAGGTCCAAAAGTATGCTAAAGAATTTACAGAATACTGAGCGAAGCATTTGATATGAAAAGACTTATAGGAAAAAAAAATCTAGATCCATTTAATTAAAGCATCTCTTAGGTGCTCTCAGATAAACTTTCTTTCTTTAACTTCATGTAGCTCCACATCGCAGGCTGACTCTTTGGTGCTCTTTTTTGGCCCCATCATAACCAATAGAATAGATCAGAATGCAACATTAACTGTAACCTCAGCAATTCATAATGTTAACTGATTTCCTGACCCTTCATTGCCAAGTTTGTCAGAGGTCACACAGCATTTGGACTAGATGATCTCGAGAGGTTCCTTCCAACCTCAACCATTCTGTGATTCTGTGACTTCAAAGCACTTTTTTCACAATGGTCTGCAAGCCATAACTAAAATTTGAGGATTTCCAGTGGTGGGTTTGATTCAGTTAACTTCCTTTGATTGTTAATAGATATGAAATTAATTTGTTTGATAGGCATTCAAACTCTTCATATATTCAAGCTAGTTTCAAATTCTTTGGATTAATAGCACATATCATAAAAAGCAATCTTAATAAAATATTTAAATATAAAAATAATGCATTGGCACATTCCCCACTGGTATCTACATAAAATTTATTTTAACTTAAGAAATCAAAATTGGCCTCTTTATTGAAGTTAATTCTTACATCTGTAATGCAGTATTTGAAGATTGCACATTTTTTTCTGCCTCACACCCCTTCAGTGGGGCTTTTTATCAATAATAAAAAATGAAGCTTAATTTAAAAGCTCCAATTTAGAACAAACATGTAGTTTCTTTTTTCATAAATATATATCTACAGAGAGAATGGTATGAAAGATACAAGGTTGTCAGTAAACTCAGAAAGTATAAACTGGCAGACAGAAATGGTTAAGAAGCCCCTTTATGGAGGTTTTTTTTTTTTTTGTAGAAATAATGTTACCATTCTATTTTTTTTTTCCAAGAAAATATAAATGCACCACAACACTTGTCTCACTTTCTTCGCATTTCACATCATCTAAAATCTTGCCCTGACCTGTTTCTCTTCTGTACTCTGCTTCTGCTTTTTGTAAAGACACCTGAGCAGCAGAGGTGCCTTCCAGTCCTGGCTGAACAAAGTCCAAATCCTGCCCAGTTCCCTTGAATGCATTCACTCAGCAAAGGATTGGGACAGTCATTGTCCCAATGAATTCCCTCCAAGAGAAATTCATCAGTCGCCAACAGTGCTATAGTAGCTGAGCCAATGATTTTGCTTGCTTCTCAGGATGCCATGTTTAAACAGAATAAAGACTGTCTGTTATTAAATAGAATAAAGACTGTTGGAATCCATGAGATTCTGCAGCCCCTATGGAACCTCCCCTTCTCTTTCTCTTATCATTACTGAAAAAAAAGAGGAATTTCTACAGTTTTCACACACAATCAACCCTGCTTCAGCAGTCCTGGGTGTCCTCATTGATCGCCGTTGGGAGAAGTGGAATGATACAGTAATCAAAACCTCTGCTCCCTCCTGCTAGCCTGGATGCATTCCTAAATAGCTCCCGTTACAGACCTCAATCACATCTCACATCCCCGGTGACGAGAGACTAGTCTCTTAACAGGTGGACACATCTGTTCTACTCTGCCAAACTCAACAGTTGAAATATTTACATAGTTTATTCCAAAAACTGCGCACATCTGTTCAGATCTTACATTACTTTAAATTTGTGACTGAATTCAATAGAGACATTTGCATACCTTTCAATGGTTGTAAAAATATTTAGATTATTTTATAATTTTTCAAAAATTTTCAGGTTGCTTGTCCTTTGGTTTTGTTATAGTCACTGGATTAGGTTTTCTTCTTTAAGAAACTAAATACAGATATCAATAATAATTTAGAAATAATCAACTGCCAACATAAAAGTCATTCAACATATTAGAAAGTTCATACTGTAAACAGCATAGCAAGTATGCTTGAATATTTGATTACTAGAAAGTATATATTTTTAATTGCAATTGAGAATACTAAAGCAAATGTAGCATATAATTTAATCTCTTTTGTAATCATGGCAGAACAGGAACTCTAGGTAAACACAGGATGGTTGGACACAAGGATCTAGAAATAGAAAAACAGGGAATAGGAAGAGTAGTTTGGAGGATTCCGAACCTGATCTCAGATGAGAACGGCCTTTTTCTAGGGATGTTTTTAAAGATAGAGCTGCTCTGCATAGTAATGGTGGGGTAGGGATAATGCTAGAGTAGTCGTTTGATAATTCCAGAATTTTTCCCATTTAAAAGTATCAAAAGCAATTTTTGTGATGAGCGTGAAGAGTACAAAAACTCCTATCAGTTGGCTTTATCAGTTTGCTCTTTGCATTTTAGTAGGAGTATGAATTCTTGATTCACCAAGACAACTCGTATAGGTCAGCAGAGAACAGATGGTGGTAAAACCGGAAAAGAATTCAGGTTTCTGTTCTGCCAAGCTCCCGTTTGCAGCGCACGCGTAAAGAGCTAAACTTCAGCTCTGGGGTTGCCCTCCTCAGGAGACACGTTAACCACTGGGCCCAGAGCCTCCAGCAGCCGTGGGGTCTCTGCACAGAGCCTCTCTCCTCCTCTGCATGAGGCGGACTCATCTGAAGGAAACTCTGCCCTGCAGGAGACACCTTGCATTTGAGGGAGCAGAAGGTCATTCCATTTAACAGAAAATTCATTTTCTTAAAACATTTTGATTTTCAAAATACTTTATGTATCCAATCAGAAGCCTTTTTGGAAGGGCTTGGGTAATTCCAACCATTCCTACTGGAGAAGTGTAATGACTGCTGCACACAGGTAGCCAGACAAGCAGCCTCAAATCCTCTGCAGCGCTCTTCCCAAGCCACCTGAACTTGCATCTACTATTTTAGCCACGCTAGAGCATCCTACTAACTACTTTGAAGTTTATGTTCCAGATTTACAATTTTCTAATGAAAAGCAGAGCCAAACGGACATTTCTGTACACAGGAGTCCCAGCCAGGCTTCACAAGACCTCCTAGAAAGTTGTCTGGCAGAATCAGATGGCTCCAGGTGGCCCAAAGTTGTGCCTAACTTCTTCACAGTCAGTGGCTTCAGGCGTCAGCGCAAGAAGCATAATCTTACATCCACAAATCCCTTTTCTCCCCAGTAGAGTTCTGGCTGCTTGAAACCTCTTTTCAACCTCAAAATGAAAATTCGTGGGTTTTTTACATATATAATAACTGAATTATGATAAACTGTTATTATACATTTCATTGTCTATTGCATGGAGAAAAGTCAAAAAGCAAGGCTTTCTAAAAATTAATTTGCAAAAAAAAATCATGCTGTAAAGAGAACTCAATTAGAAAAAAAAACTTAAGTCATGCCAAAAAATTAAACCCATGAATCAAACACCTCCTGCTAGGCTTGAAAAGCCATATATAAAACATTCCCTATTACAAGTGAAAGAGAAATTTAACAGAAGATTCTTTTCTAAAGCCCCAGTATCATTTTTCTCACAAGCATTTCCACTTAGCCAGAGAGTGAAATAGAAATTAATAATTCAGATTGTAGAGAGATACAGGAGAATATGTGAATATAGCATATTCAAATATTCTAGATTTGTCCCGGATGTCTTTCAATATATCTTTTGATATGGAAGAATCACTGCAACGATTACATGAGATAGTACTTGAGGAATACAACATGAAAGAACACTTAGCATACATTTAATTTTTTTTATAGTGTACAGCCTATGCTGCTTATATAAGTCTAATAATAAAAATTTTACATACAATACACAAAATATTATATAAACATATTCCTGATTTCATTGATTAGGTGGAAATGTATTTTAAGATATAATAAATATTTTTAAAAGTCTCAAATTCTATTGCATTATTTTGCAAAGCAATCAGCGAAATCATGTTCCAACCAGTCTTCCATGAAAAGTACTTCTAATTACAGTTTTAAGACATTACTTAAAGTTGGCTCTGAGAAAAGGCAGTACACATTCACTGTTACAGACCTGTATTTGACAGTGAGATATATCATTCCTCCCTGTTTCATTTTAATTTTCTGAAAACTTAGTACAGCTCAAACTGTTCCTTCATAGTGACAGCATAAATTGTTGACATACAAAAGTAAGAAAGAAAAAACCTTCTGGTTTCAGAGGCTGATCTGAATCTTCGTCTTACATTACCTCTTTTCAGATTTTCTCCAAGTAAACTACGCTAGTTCACATTTCCTTTGGAAATTGCTAATAATTAGAGGGAGTTTCCATGCATAAAAGAAGAAATGCAGTTAAAACTGAAATTACATAACATTTATGAATAAAGCAAAATTTTCTCTCTATAAACCCATACTCACCATGATACTCTACTAAACACATTCATTGATGGTTAAATGATTCTTAAAAATGAAAAAAACTCTGTCCATTTTTCACCAAGAGAGGAACTCACTGGAGCCAAGCCACACAGCAGCATTAATTTGAGTCTCCCATTGTATTTTATTCCTCTAGGTTAATAGTTTTAGAAGTTGAACTTTCACCACTGACATCTCGGGCACAGAGTCCGTGACAAACTTCATGTCACTAAACAGCACATGAAGGCAAACCAAAAGCCAGTGGCTCTCCCGAAGGCTCACCAGCAACCAAAAGAAACCTCCACTTTTTCCCCTTCCCTGTGCCCTGCCTGCTGAGGTCCAATGTGCGTTAAGTCTCCAGAACCTTAAGCCACAATGGTGTGCAAAGCCTGCACCATGTCAGGCTACAGTCCAGAACGCACTTTTTAATTTCTTTCCCCACTGGGGCTTCGTTAACACCTTCATTATGGGACCTGCTGCAGCCCGAAATGCATCAGATGATAGACTGAGCTTAGGAGTAGCAAAAAGCTTTCTACAAGATTTGTAGATGAAAGTGAAAGCACCTAAATGGGGTTGGACTTCTGACACAAATGCAACTGTAGATCCTAACTAACTCACCTGTCCACCATTCCAGGCTTACAGTTCTGTAATCCCCCGAAAGCACTGAAGGAGCAGTGAAGTACAACAGGCCTCGTGATGCACCGTGCTGCTGGAATTGGTGGCATCCCTCAGCAGCAGTGAAAGGAAATGGGTGATTACCATCTAGCTTCAGCTAGCTCAAAAAAGGAAGGAGACATAACAGTTACTTAGGATAGACAGTGAATGCAGGAATAAAGTCTAATTCCATTTGAATTTAAGGGAAAATAATCTGAATATGGGAACACCTTTATTACTGCATACTCTACAAAGGCAAATAAACCTTAACTGCTTGAGAGACTGGCAAAAATTGCAACTGCCATTGGGTGCCTGTTGCTTAGGATCAGATTTTAAGCACAGTTCATGAACAGGATTACTTAAACCTGATGATCCCACTTAACACCAGTGTTGCTCTCTACTGACAGCACAAACTGCTTTTAATAGTGCAGTTGGGAGCAAAGTATGGCCTTCACAGTGGAAAGGAACACCCCGTTGTAGGCATTTTTTTAAACTTAGACTGAAGAGTAGTCAACATGGCAATGGCTTTGCCTTTTTAGTAACAGAAAAGAGCTTTTCAGCTCAGAATCCCTACATATTTGTCTTCCAAACAGCAAAGAGCTAGATGAAAAATAAGCCAAACTGAAAGGGTACGTTGGCTTTTGCTTGCACACACACATCTTCACGGACCTTAGGTTATAAACTGAAGCACAGCAGGGACCAGCAGAAGCCTAAACTGCATCATTGTACCAGGCCTTTTCCATCGCTGCTGTCTCCAAATCTCGGAGCCTCTCTGCTAATCTAACTTGTTGTGATGAATACATTGCTCCAGGGTTTCCTGCTGCTATAGTCTGGAGGAGAATTTAGTTCTAATTGTGGATAAACTCAACAGCAAATTTTAACAACTGGAATTACAGCAGCAATATACAGAAACGACTAGCAAATTACGCAGTTGTATCTACCACAGTATAGATTGCAAGTATATTAAGTCTCTCCTTGTTCCTTTGAAACTACTAGCCTTGGTGTCAGCTTAAATGTAAAATTCACAAAGACAATTTTAAATTATTTTTCTTATCCTGTGGGCTTTTCAGAAGACAGTGAGTTAAGGCCCTAGGTCTGTTGGTAGGAATGTGGCTTCTGCTGACCTAAGCTGCGCTGTAGATTACAAGGAGCATCACAACCAGGGCTTGAGTACTTTGGAAGTCGCTCCTGCCAAGCGTGCACTCCAAAGTGCATGAACACAGTAGGTTTAGCAAATAGAGGACATTTACCAAATGAGTGAAAGTAGCTGTAAATGCTCATCAGATGCTGAAAGAAACAAAATATTTTTTCTCTAACAAACTTTCAGTAGAAATGCAGATGACTGCAAAAAAAGGGAAGAAAATAAAGCAGTCTGTAAGTTGAGAACATTGCGAACACTTTATAGCGCTCTAAATAATTTGCCAAGCAAGTGACGCATGTTGCAAATAGCAAGAGACAAACTTCAAAAGCTTTTACAGCCTTCTGCATACAAACCAACCATGCCTTTAATCAACTCCCTTCTCCCCACTTTCCCTAATTCCCTGATCCTAAACTATTTCACACTTTACTAATCCCTACAGCTTGAATTTCCTGATATTTTATCAACCCCAAGTTTCCTCCTCTGCCATCTTCCCCTCGTAGCCCCTGCATTCCTTTCATCTTTTAAAAAATTCTCATTGTATGTCTTTAGCAACTTCTGCAGTGCCATTTCATGGGCTCAAAGTGGCAGCTGTCACAAAGTTAAAGTCTATGGGGTTCTGAGGATGCCATCCTCAAAATGCACTACGTATCCCAGAGCATGAGAGAATGAGCTTTGAAGGGAAAAAAAAAAAAAGGAGTCTTAAATCCTTTCAATCAGGTCCAATTTTCTGACTTTTTTCTTCTTCTATCCTGTGTTTTATCACTATCTGCTGGCAGAATCTCATTACACTACTTTGAGACTTTTCCCTGGATCTTTTAGAGCTCTCAGCACTGCAAATTGGTTGGGAAATGGCCAACTGCATCTCATCTCTGTCTTCCTCGTGATTCTTCTGCTACTGGTTTGTACTACGGAGACACCAGCAATGTCACCTGCCAGAAGGATCATCAGCCTCTAATACTACGGTATAGCATCTGATCTGCCTACTAGTTCTCTTATTTTCAAGACAAAGTAAAATTAAACAAGGGCAGGCATAGACCAAACACCACAATCTTCATTCTGCCCTCCCAAGAATTCCAGATTTCAGCTCCCTGCTTATCATGACTCTTTGGCACCTCTGCTCTGTGCCTCCAGAGCTTTATCAGCTACTAGTAGTACAGAGGAAGGTGTGTGCAGAGGAGTGCAAATAGGAAGAAATATAACATACCACATAGTTTATAAAACACGGCACTAATGACTGAAAAACAGTTTATATTGTTAAAAGGGGATATATGAACAATAGGTAAGTGATAAGTATAAACTATATGTTAATTACCCTACTTTTGTAGGTCTGTGCCAGGCATGATGTATGCATGAGCAGCTACTTTCCAATGAAGGAAATATACATATACTCTCCTAAGTGTGTATGTCTGCACTCAAAACGAAAACAGACTTTTCTTACAAAAGTGCCATGCTTCTACAGCCTACTGCAGACACAATTATGAACTACGATAGCAATTTATCATAATTTTTATAATTTAGGCTAAACTATTACAATTTATTATAACTATTGTAACATTTATAAGGACCATCTGAATTACAGATAAAGATTCTAGTGAATTGAATTTATGAATGAAGACCAATCATTAAGAGAAAACCTTACAGATATGTCTCTATGTGTGTTCCCATATGCCTCAGTTTTAAAGAACTTGAACTCTCTGAAGATGACTGGGGCTCAGCAGCAGCTATTCCAGCCATAACAGGCTCAGTTCAAGCAGCTTCAATCAAATATATCTACAGAGTGTGCAAGACTCTTTACAGCCTATCTATAGCTATAAAGCACAGGTTTGGTTCTTGTCCCGAAGAGTTTCTGCTCTCACTTGAGAACTTTACGAACTGAGACACCGGGGAGAATATAAAGAAAACAGAGATTAATATGATAGTGACTGTAGAGTTAATAAATTAAGATAATACTTGCTATAAATTTGGGAAATGCATTTGGAAAGGGAACTCATATGAGTCAACAGTAAAATAACTCCTAGCAAGATATTCTGTATGCCGAATGCAGACTGAAGCTTATGTAAGGTCTTGATTAGATCAGAGACTCATTAAAATCATAATCCTGCATTTCTCTGACTGTTGCTAGGGTCTTTCTTTTCTAAAGAGCAGGTCATGTAATTACCGTACATGGCTTTTCATTACTCGCCTTGAGATTTTCTGGATACAAATAAATTATTATTATTTAAAATTTCACATCACTGACATATCCCTTTTGAAAAATAAAGTCAGTCACGAAAAATCTTTTCTTCATATTAAATTCCATCATTTGTCTCTGTCTATGCCCACTTTCTATAAATTATAAAAATAAGTATTGAATGCTGAATTTTTTTTATCTGTTTTAATATTTTAACCAGAGGAAAATAAACACAGTTCCTGAAGTAAGAAAAAAGTGGTCGTATGAGTTTGATAAATCCAGCAATTCCTGAAAACCTCTTACAGACAACATAAGGACAAGAGAATAAAACAGTAAAAGAAACCCAAGGAGAGAGCATAATTTTATAGAGTCTTGAAAAGCAAAGGCTTTCAAACAGGGAAGGGCAAGATCACAAACTATGTGTATTTCCAGCTCTTTCAAAATGAATGAAGGAAAGGAATTTGTTTATATAGCTGCACTACCCAAGAACGGCAACTTGAACACAGAACTACAACTAATGGCAGAAAAAAATGAAACAGTAAGAAATTCCTAACAGTTAGACTATGGATATCCATGTTTTTTAATGATCCCTAGCTCTCCCTTCTTACCTCCTTCCTTTCTTTCCTTTTTCCAGTGAAGAAAATGGAAATATCAAAAATAAGTTCAACTGTCACTCAGTATTGTTTGTAATTTAGGGTTTGGTGGTGCCTTTGGACCTGACAGACGAGACTGCAGCGCTGCCCTATAGCTGAGGCAGGTTTGTTGCGCCGTGCACACCTTCCCGCTGTCCACACTGTCCTGCATCACCACTCTGGAGTCCTCATACGTCCAAAGATCTCCGGGAAATTCCTGGGCCAACAGAACTTCTGCATGCAAATCAACTATATTGACCAGCAATCGATATAGTTGACTGCTGTCAGTTTGGATCCTTATAACTTCTGTGATGCTAATCAAAACCAAATGCTACAACAGCACCGCAGGTGCCAGCTACTAGGCTGCAGTTGTGAACTTGTGTCTTCCTCTCCATAGCTACTTCGTCCTGGTAAAATTCAAGCTTTTCAAAAGCAGCTGTGTCACAGCTTCAGCAACCACACAGAATTACAGACAGTCAAAAGAAGGTTAGATTAAGAGGTTAGTGAGTATGTGGTATGAGTAATTCTGCAGAAAGCAAAGGTCAGACTAGATGGCCCAAAGGACTTTTTTCTCTGCTTCTAATATCTATGATTCACTGACATGCTATTCTGCCAAAGACACTTCAATGCTTCTTACTTCTTTGCCTCTTTATATGTAACACAAAGGGAAAACAGTGATGTAAGAGTCCAAAATACAAGAAGGAGAAAATTCAGAAGTATTGTACATGTAGAAAGCTACAATATATGTTTCAGATAGATAATAAACAAGAGGCCACATTTACAAAAGTATTTATGTGACGAAAATGCAAAAATGTATTTGTTGAGATTCACAAAAAAGGTGGATAACTGGATGTCATTGGAAATTTGCATCTTAATGTCTAAACACCAGTGTAATTTTGACACTGGGAATTTGTTTCCATCACTGTATAAAGATCTGAAGCCCTCCGGATGTTTTTCAAGCCAAATAGAGTGAAAGTCAAATTGATGCATGTACGCATGTACATGTAACACTTCTGAGGAAATGGTAATATAGTAGAATTACATAAATAAATAGCTGTGTTTGAATTATTATTTTCAGCTCACGGGTGCAGTAGAGCTAATTAAGAATGGAACCAGTTTTCATTATATAAGGTGCTTCCCTACATCCACAAAAACATAGGCTTACTACACATCAAAGACATGTATCAATATACAAAAACGCATCTTAATAATTAGCAGTTTGTTAACATAGGAGAGAGAAGTGTGTTTAAGAGAGATCAAAAAGAATACAATACATTTGCAATGCAACTAACAAATCTCTATTCCTACCTCCTGAGAAGTCCTGATGTAGTATAAACCATAGTTGTCAATTTTAGTGTGCACTTTTGTCTTTTTTTTTTTTTAAACACTTCATACATGAAGCAGAAGAGCTAAGGACAGCAGGGTAATCTGATGTCTGTAAAGATGTTTTTTAAAGGCTGTTTTCAAGTTTCCTAAAACCTCTATCCTTCACAGTTTCTTCTTAGCTTGCTGGTCAGTCTGCACTTGCCCTTTCCTGCACTGTTCTCACTCACTGCCATGAGCCTTTCCCCTCAAAAATAGAGTTTAATGGATGAATTTAGGCTTGAGGAAATTGCTTGTGTTTCCCTTCGGGTAACCTGCAATGCAGTGGGACACCCTGCAGTCTGTACATTTTCTGCTAGAACAGGTTGTTTTATTCTTTAATTCTTATCCCTTTCTCCATGTAACTTTATCCACATCAGGGAGGAAAAATTGCTGGGAGGCATCGAGATTGGTATTTTGCCTTCTGCCTCGCCGCTTGTAAAATGCTGCCTCTGTCATGGATATCAGACACAGCAAACCCTCTTTAAGGTTACAGGCTGTTTTGCATAGCAGAATGCAATACTTCATAATGCAAATGCTGTTCTTGAGATTTCAGTCTTTAAAAAAAAAACACCCAATTACTGCCAAAACATCATGCTTTTTTAAGTTTCTTTGGACACCAAGAACGATGCTTCTAGCTGCGAACAGAATTACTCATATTTGAGGAGCACACATAAGTCCCCACAGGATCAGCAGGCAGGTATCCTTGCAGCTAAGGTCCCTAACATGTGGTCTTGCCACACACATGTTCCAGGAGCTTGCCTCATCCATGCTAACTCCAGAAAAAAAGACAGTTATTCAGGTTTTCCTTCAAAGCTCAGCTGCGAATAGTTTCAACATTTTACATAGTAATATCGTAGTCAGAGAGCTTGTTTGAAAAGAGGGAAATGTGTTCATTGCTCCTTTAAGCCTTGGGAAAAGGTCTTAAAAACACATTTCTCACTTTCCACAGGAGGCTCAATCTCTAGGATATGGGATTTGCCTGTGTGAAGACACTGACAATCCCCTACCCCTCTTGACCGAAGCTGTGCCAAGTACAGATAAAAACTGCATGTATCTTGGTGATGAAGGGAAGTAAGGAAAACCGACCACATGTTTCTGCAATGTAATGTTTTGCATACTGATGAGTGCTGGAAGAATGAGAAGTAACTTCTCAAAGCTTTTCCATATTTTCCAATGTACAATAAAACAGCTCTGCTAGGGGGAAGAATCAGAACCAAGGTCTTAGTTCTGCCCTTAGGCAAGGCTTATAGAAACACATTTATAGAGCCATGACTCTCCCTTTCTAGCTTCCCCTGCTGCTTTCCACCATGCCCAAAGTGCAAAGGCAGCACATAACCTGGCCATCCTTCCCTACAGGTCCTGAGCTGAGCACAGGTAAACTGGACATAAGCATCAGAGCTTATGAGGCCACAGATTAAAAACCAAAATGCTGCTAAAGCAAAATGATGAGAATCACCTTTGCCGAGACACATGTCAATGTGCAGTGCGAGTTAAGCTGTGCAGAATTACTCATCATTGCAGCTGATGGTTATTTACCCAAGGGGTAGAGTCCAGCCTTCCCCTTTGTCATAGAGCAGCCAGAAACTTCTTTCCTCAGACCTGCTGGGGAGGCCTGTTCCTACGCCACCAAACAGCAGAGCCCATGCAGCCGTGCCGCCTGGTGCGTTACGTGAGGACATCTTTTATCATNAGAGCCCATGCAGCCGTGCCGCCTGGTGAGGACATCTTTTATCAGTTTCACTCTGCAGCAGCATTATTTCCTGAGGTTAAGTTCTGAGTGTATCAGGTCATCAGCTGTACAGCCTGTTGTCAGAAAGTTGCTTTAAACTAATAGAATACAAAAGGTTACAGCCCCAACGTTAACAGGCATCAGTGGAGGGGCTCTAGTCAGTGCCGCTTGTCCTCCTGTAAGTGCGTAGCCCTGCGATTCAGTATTGCTGTAGTTAGGAAAAGGCCATAAGTTTTGTACTGAGTTTGTAAGACTTCAGGACTGTGGCTTTGTATCGAGTTTGCAAGGCCTCAGGCCTGAGGCTTGTGAAGCTTTCTCTATCTGAGCTTTCCTTGACTGCCTGTAGCATTGCTTTACCTGGTTTAGCTGTAACAGTCCATACAATAAATGCAGACATGGAACTGGGCAAATTTGATCTTAGGGGCAAAGAGGAAAAGGAAATAAAATCTAACATGTAAAAGGCAGCATATAGAGTAAGTTCTGATATAACACGCAGCTGCAGATGAATAAAAAAGAGCAGGAAGCTAGCAAATATATAAAAAGAACCCAGGTGGATCCCAGAGCTAGGAAGAAGCCAATGTCATCAACTCGATGAGTCACTCTAACAGTGCCCAACAGAACCATCACTGTAACACTACCTAACAGAACCACCACCTCAGAACCACCGACCCTAAGGCCTCAAGCAGCAAGGGAAGGGTGAGCATGGCGCACCAGGAAAAGAAGTAGAAAATAACTGTGGGTAAAACAACTCACTATATCATCACTATTTCTTTTTCCGAAATAAACAGATTGGGATTTATAATGATTGGATTCTTAAAATGTCATTTATACTAGTAATAAATTCTTGTCCATATACATATCAGGTTTCCTTCCTTATATGCCCACAGAACAACATTTTGAGCATAATACCCAGCTTCTGGGAGTTGGGTTCTCAGCTCCACTGGTTACATTATGTATCAGTTCATAAGGGTCTGGAAGGGAATTTGGGTAAAAACAGAAAAACAAAACAAGAATTTCTCCTGAGTAAACGCAAAGTACAGATAAATATTAAAATTCAAGAACACTATTCCAAGAATCCTGCATTTGCATGGTAGTTATTTTACTTGCTATACTTCATTTAAGATGCTTTCGTTCTCATTTCAGCAGATACTTAAGCTGTAAAAAAGTCTGCAGTAAAACAATGCCATCTAATTTTTAGCTTATTTTACTGCATAAGAATATCTCTAACTGAATGGTGGTCTCACAAAACTTGCTTTTGATGTGGAACCAAAAAGAATTACTGTTTTAAGCATTCTTCTAAAAATGTCCATGATAATATGATTGGAAATACTTTATTTGGGGTATAATGTTCTAGGAAAAAAAATCTCCCTAAAGTGCTCTGGAAACACAGATATCACAGCATGCACAGCAGGGCTGACGGAGGGCAACAATCCGTCAATGACGGAGGGCTGTGTTTTACCCTGGTGGGGAAATTTTTATCTCCCCGTGTGCTGAAATCCAAAAGCTATCAGCACACCAGGAACACGTGTGATGCCATCCCAAGTTCTTTGGCAGAAGAGGGAAGCTCCATTTTAAGTAGCACTTCCAAAACGTTGGATCAAGGAAGGCTGGTGGAAAACCCATGCAGCAGTTAGACACAGTGTCAGCCCTGAAAGCAGTATGGGAGCTCCAGAGTTCTCAGACTCTGTTAGGAGAGAGAGAAAACAGTCACAAATCATTTGCAGAAAATGAGCCAGTTCTTCTCTATCTTTGCACCTTCCGTAGTCATCTGCATGAACATAATGTGGTGCAAAATCACACAAAGGGATGAGGAAACATGGACTTTTGAATTGCAGCTTTGTTCACAAGTGCGTAACTGTTGATGGAGATGAGGTCAATATTTCCAAAGCATGCACATTCATAAAGAAAAACAGGCAGGCACTACCTGCCTAACTTCAAGCCTCTAAATTTAGCCTCCAAGACATGTAGGTTCCCTATATAGAAAAGAAATAGATGCTTCAAAAGAATGATTGAGGGCACTTAAATTAGGAGCCTCGCTGCAGCCTATTTGGGGTACATCCTAAGAGACTCTGAATTAAATAGAGGCTCTGAATTACGCACCTTCACTGGCAACCAGTGCAGGCACTGAAAATACTTCTTTCTGCCACCATTGAGCATGTACACATTCAGGCCACTCTGAGTAGAAGGAATTGCATATAACACTTAACATTATGCTCCTTTTGTCCTTTAAGCGCATAAGCTAGAGCGGGAAGATGCATATATATTCCCATTATGTATTATTCAATGAACTTTTAGCTGTTTCAAACAAGGGAATTGTACTGCTTCCTTTGGAAGTTGTTTTACAACACAAAGGTTCTCAGAGGGAAAGAGATTTTAATCTTAGTTTTCCTTATTTAATGTAATTGCAAAAATACTCCTTTCTATCATGATAAATAATTTCAACAGTTTTTGTAGTGCTTGTACTTCAGCCTACATTTTCAGAAATTTATTTCCATGTACTCTGCACTTGTAGCAGTTATCATTTAGAAAATTCTAGTTTTTATAATCTTGCCTCATAAATCCCTTCTACCCACCAAGCAGTCATATTTCTCTTTTTTCCACCGTTCCGAACGTAAGACAGCTATTTTGCCTGTTACAGTATGTCCATCACTTGCCATTCACTCAAAGACAGTGCTGCTATGAGTGTAGCCTGGATTCTTCTCCCTTTACTTTTCCTATATATGGAAAAGTTGCTTGCCTCTAAAATGGAGGAGCACCTGTAAGCCACAGCATGCTGTACATGCTGTACGACTGGGGTGGAATGAAGGCTTCTCATAAGGCATTTCTCTGCTGCCTCTTACAGATCATACTATATTTGCTTCATCGTATGAAAATCCTTTTAATAGGTAATTAAAAAAGGCAACAAACTGTGATGCCCCTTGTACTCACTTCAAGCCAGTTCTCCCCTCTTTAATTAAAAAGAAAACTGTAACCCAAATCATTCCTAATAATACTGATGTCCCCTCTCTGCCTGGCTCTCTCCCGGCATTACCTGGCACTGCAGCCAGGAGCTCCACGTGCCCCCTCCAGTACTGCGTTCCCCTGACCTGCGCATTCACGGGGACCTCCTGGTCTCCTGCTCTGTACTGGCAACAAGCCTCTAAGTACAATTCACACCTGAAGCTTGGCACTCATTCTGTCCCAGGATTCAGCTTTGGCATAGCTAGCCTAATACTTCCCCATCCATCACCTTTCACCCTGTAGACACGGCAGCAGTCCAGTTTACTTTTAAATTCCCTCCCTGAAGAACACAACTCATGAAGATATGTCCATGCTGCTTGGCTAAACACTAATATGTAACATAAAGGGTGCATCATGTCTGCAATCCACGATTAGACCCTGCCAGCCAGACAGCAGATCAAGAGTCACGTTTAAGGATAATACAGAAAATCATACAACCCCAGAGAAACCTTCTTATATTGTTACCAATGTCAGTATATCCAGGATATTAATTTATCCTTCCTTCTCTTCATTTGATCATTATGTACTAGATAATCAAATCCCTGCAGAATGATAGTGCTTGAACTGATGCAAACTCTTATTTAAAGCAATATGGTGAGATTTCTGATGCAATTATTTCCAAAATAGAGTAAGAATATTCCTTTTTTTCCTATTAATGTTTGCTTTAAAAACATCCAAGTCTTATACCAGCTCAGAGTTTTCACATAACTGAAATTAGCAGCATTTATCTTCCCTTCTGCAATAAAAAAACATGTACAAAAATTATACAGTGATAGCCTTAATATCATCCATTTTCCTATTCAAATGCTAAACTAGACTCTCACAGTGCTGCTTGGCCACATTACTCTAGTGTGGCAGGTTTGTCACTGCAGCAGGAAAATGCTTTCCTTTTGTGCCTTCACTCCTTTTTGATTCATCTGAAGATCATACTGTTCTTTCCCATTTTAAATACTAAACACAAGAGAAATGTGGGGTACAAAGAAAACAGCCATTTCCCTTTTTCTTAAGAGTGCATTAAAAGATTAACAGTATGCTGGAGGGAAAAAATAAAAATTAGCACAGCGCTGTACAGTATCTCTGAGTCCTGAGCTGCAGCACGCAAGAGACTAGTGCAAACGCGCTCCACTAGGCTACCTTGCTTTCTCTTTGCACACACCGGGATCTGGGATTTGCATGAAACACAACTTCAGTTTTGCCTTCCCAGTGTTCTGAGCCTAACAAAGGCTGCCCACCATTTCCAGGTCTTTTTCCCCTCCAAGTAAACTGTAATAAGCAAAGGCGAGGCGCACTCAGGGCCTCTCCGCTACAGCACAGCACTTCCAGGGACAGGAGGAGATTGCCATCTACTGGTCTCTGGCCCCTACAGAAAGTCAGGCAAAGGGTATTTTGAAGAGGAATTCTGCAGTGATTCTCCCTTTTAACAGAAAGGGTATTTTTTCATTCACTCTCATCTTAATAGCCATACCCAAGGCACACTCTTGCCTAAATAAGCCTTTCTTTGAGACTAGAGACAGCCTATTTGGACACCTGTTCCAGACGAGCCTGCAGGGAGTCGATACAGTGGTGGTAGGCAGCATCTGTACAGGGTAAACCTGAGCCTGTTCTGAGATAAGCAGCAAAGGAGCAGCAAGATTCTGCTGTATGGACCACGCTACACATCTCTGCTGATACACACTTCTTGCAAGTGGCAAAATCGAGGGTGCGTGTTGGAAAAGTGTCTGCTGGGACGCAGGGCTGTGCGGGCAGCACGGATGAGGCGTCTGCGCGGCCGGGCGCGGGCACCCCGCTCGCTCCCACGTCCCCGCCATGGCAGCCCTGCTGCAGGGGGTCGCGGCCGCTGCCCACCCGCCCCACGCGGCACGAGGAGGCGCAAGGAACCCTGTGCGTCGGCCTGGAACCCTCCTGCTCACCGCTGCTCCGCTCGCCCCTCCTTTGGACACGAGTGCCTTTCCTGCGAGGCTGCAGGGAAGGACAGGTGCCCCTCGATGTTTAGTTGGTTGCACTGCCCATGTAAGTTAGGCTCTTGCGAGAACACCGCACTGTGAACAGAAGCAGCTTCCTGCACTTGGGCACTACGCCAGGCCGCGGCCTCTCACAGGGGCACAGACGGCCGCGCAGAGGTCCGTGGGCTTGAGCACGCTGGACGTGCTTGAGAGCCCCCGGGAGCTCCGTGCGGCAGCACTGCGGGCGGGCTGCGCTGCCTGCGTGCACACTCACACTCACACACTACCTTGTGTGAAAACCAGAAGCAGCTTTGAATAGAACAAAATCTCTAGAAACTGGCATTTCCTTCCAAAAATTAGAGGAATATTTGATTATTACTTTCAGCATTTTCCTTTTTTTTTGGTGCCTCAACTATTGAAGAAAAAATCTGAGAAATAGTAAATCTGTTTTATGTGAAATTTCAATTCAGCCTTCATTATGCTTATGCTGTCTTCACTTCCTTAGTAAATTTTTCGGAAGTGTTAATGCTACAGTGCAAGGGAATTCACGTTTTCAGGCTCTACAACTATTCCACCTCTTCCCTAATCAGCATGCTGGACAGCTGCATATTTAGTACATATTCCTTAGACTGATTCCTTCCTCCTGGATGAATTGTTTAACATTTTTCTACATTAGACTGCATTTGCTGTCTGCTGGTTCCAGAATCTTCTTTGTTTTCATTAGTTTTTACCACCCATTTTATTTCTCTTAGATTGAAATGAAAAAAACTACATAAATAAAATAATAATAACAATAAATTTCACAAGATACAGTTTTTAAAATATTTTCAACCGCTTCAGCTTGTTATCTGTTCTTTTGCCTAGAATAAGATCAGAATGGGCCTTGTTTTTTCATTAGAAAATGAATACTTTTAATTAAATTGGTATGTAATACTTCCACAGATAGTTCTGAAATAATATAGCCAGATATAAATTAATAGAGAGTGAATGTATATCCCTTGGTTTTGTAAGCATGCATTTACAAGCTATAAATAAAGAGTAAGATCATCAAAGAGTCATCTTTATGCAAATGATTTATAGTTTTAGAAATTGCTTGTAAAAGCATGGTAGCATTATTTTTAAAATGTATATCTGACCAAAACTTACATACTACAATATATAATTCCCTTTATAACCAAACAAGCACAGAGATGATAAATCTAAGGCCTGCCCTATGTTGATCCCATATGAGGTATATAGGATTCCAAATTTAAAAGATGCTTTTGCAGACATTTTGACTCTAGAGGAAAGCAATTTATATTGTGGTGCCTATTATCTGATTAGACTGAGATTCTATTAACCTGCCTAATGCGCTGCTCCAATATCTGACTTTCGTTCAAATCTGGTCCCCACCATCCTCTCGATTTGTAACAATGAGGAAGCCTTCTGTTATTCAGAACTTATTAAAGGGCAGGAATCAAGAAATTCTCCTTCCAACAACCTATGTACCAAACAGTAAATTATGTGCCAAAATGCACTATGGAGTATGCATAGCTCCATCCAGCAACCCAAGACCTTTGCTGCCCTATTTTCACACTGCCCTTCAAATCTGTGTTCATCTTATTATACTGAGCACTTTTTCCAGTGTGGGAGACAGTCATTCCCGGGCACCACACAGGCTATTGCCCTCCCTGATTAAGACCTAAGTAAATGTGCAAGCAAAGAGGTAGCGACCAAAACCACCCAATTGCACAAACTCTGCCAACATGTCAGAAAAGCAATGGAGAAACTTCAGGTGCTCCTGCCAACGAAAAGATAGCAAAGGAGGAAGTCTTGGGGTGGCTGCTGCCCCTCTGGATCATTTTACTGTCCCCTTTAAGGAGCGGGTACCACAACAAGAAAAATTAAGCAGGAGGGCTGGGCTGATTTTCCTATACTCGCAGAAGACCCAACGAGCGTTTTAATGACGTGGTTTCCCTTTGTGCTTTTTCAGGGGTATCTGGCTTTTTGAACCTTGCTCCTTTCTTTTCATTTCATCCAGGAAGCACAGGCTTTTCCCCAGGGACATGTTATCACTGGCAAGAGTTGCAGTGTGGAGCAGATTTAATTTCTTACATTTAAGTCCTCTGTCATAATCAGGATTGCTTTTTTATAGACCCCTCTACAGTATAGTCCACCCTTCCAAAGCCCTCAGATGTATGGAGTGAAGCACCCGGTACTGCAGTATCTCAGGACTTACTGGCATTATCCCCACAGTTTTGGAAAACTGAAAATAATTGAGGGAGAGCAGAGGCACAAATATATAAATAAGGAAAACACAAAAGTCTATGGTAGAACAAGACATGGGTACAGGTGTCCACAGTTTTAAACCAGCATCAATCTTGCTGCACCATTCTCTTTCTCAGCACTGTCTGCAGTACAAGCCAATTATTTTTACAAAAGATACAGAAGGATTAGACAAATATAGAAAAATATACCCCTCTGCGTGAATGGCATGGAGATTAGGAAAGGACGGAGTTTCAGCTGGTAAAAACTGGCCTGATTTTATTGACTTCAGTGAAGCTACATTATTTACACCAGCTTAGGATCTAGCCCAGAGGCTTCAACAACTGAACATTTCCAGCCAAATAAAAAGGAGGCTGCCAGGAGACTTGTTTATGGCTTGCAGACAATGAGGGGGATCCCACACAGATCTGGGTAGCAATTTGTTATGCTCTGAGTGCAAAACCTAGGGGCAGAATCTGGGATTGAAAAAGCATTTCCATCCCAAGATTGCTACCACACCAAATAAGCTACCTAGCAACACACACAGACTCCCTGGTGCTAATGAATTTATACTTAGCAGAGATACGTTTCCTCCTAAGGCTCCCTCCCACCAAATCACCCAGTTGAACTCCAACTCAATAAAATGAAGGCAACAAATGTTTCTAAATCTGTAGTTACATCCAGTGTTTGGTGCTTTATCATTTTTACCCTGAAGCTCATTGCAGATTGTGTCTCCTGATTCACTTGTATAACCTCTCTCGGAACAGGGACCTCTTGTCAGTCTTTTCACCCCGCTCCCGCTCGCTCCGCATCAGCAGCACTGACCCACAGGAGCAAGTCTGTGGAAAAACAGAAAAAGGAGAGACCTAACAAGAAATCATTCCTCTTTTGACCTGAGACTGTAAAACTTAGGGAGAATTCTGGCTCTGTGTGAGGTTAACATCACAGTAAATAGCATATCACAGCAGCAAGTGTAAAGCGCTATCTTTTTTCTGTCTGTGCACTGAGTGGGCTGAGAGCTTTTATTTCATACTTCATTTACACCTTGCTGAGTGATGCCATAGAAATGTCAGAAGTTTCATCTCCTCCCACTTCTGCAGCAGCACAATATGTGCAACAGCAGCAGCTCCCACACCACTCTAAAGCTCAGGCCTGATGCTGATCACAAGTTCATACCTACCTTTCCCTACGTGACATTCACAGATAGTAGAAAATATGTTTTAGTTTCTTAGCAAAGCTTGTTGGAGAACTAAGAGCTTAAATTTCAAAAGGAGCTGGAGAATTGTAATCATATAAACTAAAAAACATTGAGGTTTTCATCACAAGCTCTTCACAGGAAAAAGGGGAGAGCAAATTAACATAAAAACTGTTTAGAAAAATGCTGAGATGAAGAGGACAAGTCCTTGGATGTATCCAGAGTCTTGAGCAAGCAGCAAGGGGTAAAGTTGTCTCTCCTTTGTATAACAGTATCAGTTCACTGAAAATGTCACACAACATCTGAAAACTCAGAGACTTTCCAGGGGACTCAGAGAAAGGCCACGGTACTGTCAAGAACACCCACTTCTGCTCGCAGGAAGCAAACGTTGAGGACACAAGCCCTACTAGCACTAGAATCCTACAAGGGCTCAAGGCCATCGCTGAAGCTGACAGTTTCCAAGGCAGCTGATAAATCAAACAGAGGTAATGGAAGGACACGGCTCCCGGGCTGAACTACCAAGTCCGACGCCTTCACAGAGCCACCGAGATGGCACAAGGGGGCTGTAATGAGCTCAGGAGCATTTTGCTTCAGGATGCTTGGTTTGAAACCAACTTGTGTTGGCAGTGACTGAGTCCTGCTACTTCTGGCAGCTTTCAAGTGTTCCAGATTTTGTCACAGTGCAGTTTGTCCATTTGCACAGATACATTTCACACAAATAACCAAAGAAAACTTCATTAACTAACACTCTGCTAGCGGTTTCAATGAAGTGATCAAGAGCTGAATCTATGTAGCTTAAATTCACTTAAAAAGCACCTAGAAATAAAACAGCTATCATTTTCTCAATTAAAACATCACAGTGGGTATTTTGACTTTTTTTTTTCTAACAATCATTTCTGTTGAGAAATTCAACAAAATTTATCCTGTTGGACATTAAGTTCTGACTGTGACCAGTAAGAATTTTTAGCAAAATTGCAATTCTTTGTCAAAATATTATCAGCTTAGTATAGAGAATTGCCACATCTGCAATTTCCTTGCCCTTTCATATTATAACTGAATCATCTTTGTAAACTTTTGTCAATTAATGTATCTAATGAATAACATAATAAGAAAGGTGCTGAAAATTTGAGGTGCCATGCTGCAAATTTAAAATCCAAAGGAGTTCTAATGTTAGTTTTTAGAAAAATGTGTTCTTAAGAGTAACAATTCCATTTTGTGCCTAGTATAATTTGTTCAGAAAAAAAAAAAAGGACAGTCTAGCTGTAATGCTCTTACTTACAGATCTGTCAAGACCTTCTCATGGACTGTGGTGCTCCCACCCTCAGGGTCCCCAGGGGAGTCTCATTTCTTCCAGGTCTACATACAGTGAGGGGTGTCTCACATAGACAAGGACATTCTGTCATCAGGGTGGTCCAGAAAAGTCCCAAGGGCTGCTTTCATACACAGAGCTTAACAACAGAGCATCTTGCTTGTAAAGGAGTTACAAGGTACAAGGAGTGCTGTACCCTTATCCACACACACATGGAAATGCTCTGCAACCTGAACGAAATCAAAGCTAGGCAGCTGATAAATCTAACACACAATCAGTAGATTTCAATGAAAGTTTGTATCAGTGACAATTTGAAAGACTGATACATCAGTATCTGGATTCAGCACAGCTGTGCTGTGTAAACCCTGAAGAGGATCACCAGGACTCCAAAGGCTAAGAACAGAAAAATCCTATTGCTATAATTCCTGTGAATTGGGAAGCAGAAACCAAATGAAGGAGTTTGAGCCTCCGATAAGGTGAGGAATCCAAGTAGAAATGAAACCTCATTTTCTACATACCACTTAGGCAATGAACCCATCAAATGCTACGTGCACCAGCTCTCACGTGAGCATGCAAAATGTCCTAGAAATAAAGAAAAAAAATACCTAGTAAGAGTAAATGACAGCTGGTCGTGTCCCCCTTATCAGAGAAGACCAGTAGAGGAATTTCACAGAAATTCGCTAGATTACAAGAACTGAAGGAGGCCTCAGATGAGCAGGCGGGCTCATCTCCTTCCAACATGAGATAAATGGTAAGACATGAGATGCTGCAAAGTCACCACAGATCTGATACAATTAGTCAAATGAAGAGCAAGTATCTTTGACAAGAGGGTTCAGCTGAATTACCACAAGGGTTTGTTTCACATTGCTTCCAACATTTGGCCTTCTCATTTGCAAATATTTGGGTCTTCCTAGGCATTTGTATCTTCTCCTGAATAACAGATCCCAATTCAAATCAGAAAAAAAAAATCTAAAAAGATGAAGTTGTAACGTTCCACTCAGAACCAATTAACTGTTGGAGCCCTGGGAAACATCCAACTTAAATGTGTTATTTCTCAAACTCACCAATTATGAAATAAATGAGCCCAAACATGGTGGTTCTTTTAATAGAATGGAAAATAAAACCAATAGGTGTCTTGTAGACTAAAATCCATTGAACTTGTCATAGAAAAACAAAGAACTTTATAGAAAGGCATTTCAGACATAATAGTATCTAAAACCTTTGCAAATGCAGGCTTGCAATGCTCTCAAAGAATGTTGCTATGTTTACAAATTCTCATGATAATATCTGTTGCCTTGCATTTGTGACGTTCTCATACCCTTAATGAGTATAAGCACAAAAACAAAAGAAATACATAGCACTAGACACATCAATTATATAATTGCATGTACAGCTGACTGAAAAAAAAATGACAGAAACAGGCATTTTCCCCATAAAATCTTCATTTTATTCCAAAGCCATTTTTACCATCAATAACAACAAAGTTTCAACAAGATGTTGTGAACAGCTAGATTTGTCTTAGCTAATCATCACCTCTTCCCACACCCAGGAGCAGCCAGCAATGGATGGGAATGAGATCTGAAGTTAGGATGTTACCATCTGTGCCATAAAAAACAGTTGAGGAATGCATTAACCAGAACTGCAGTTGCTGTAAATGACTTGTAGGCTTACGGTTTCTCTGTAGTATTTCATAATTCTTAAATCAAGAGCATGTATTTTTTAGCATAGCAGCTGATTGACAGATACACACACAGATATACATAGCTCTTGCTCATGCTGTTGTTGTCTTTGGAATCAGAAAATATACAAGGCGTAACAATGCAGTATAACCAAGCCTTAAGGCCTGCAACATATTTACAATAAAACAGTATCTCTGCAGCTTTTGCAAATCAATTACTTTCTTTTAAAAAAGATATCTCTTCTATATATTACATCTTCTTATCTCTGAAGAGATAATCATTACTTCCTGGCACAAATAACTTCAAAACACAATTAGATCCCTGAACTTCAATTTTAAGGTCAATGTCATAATGCATGTCTTCCATCTTTCTAACAAGAAATTTCTAAAACATATAAAAAATGAAAACAATTATATTATCTACAGTTTTAAAGTATTTGTATGTAGGAAAGCTGTGTATCACTGTCTAGACACAATCTTTCATTAAATTCATGGATCCACATTTTGCCTCTGAATGCTAGATTTAGCCTTTGGATCTTCAATTTAGCTGACAGATGTGTATAATCTCAAACCATTGGTTAGCTCCCTCCTGGCTAAATAGCTCTTCAGAAGTGTGTGCCAAAACTATTCTAGCTAAAGGGAGGCAGCAAATTCAGCTCACTCAATTGCCTCCAGATCTGGATGCTTTAAGTAGTAGCTTACTGAGGATAAAAACTCTTCCTTTAGTCCAACTTTACTCCTCTTACTTGATCCAGAATACAGTTCTATTTTGTCAAAGGTCATCAGTGTCACCAAATGTTTGAGTTTAGACTTACAACTTTCAGGACTTTGTTTATAAAAATTTAGAAGAGAGTTTAGCCCATAATTTTTATCTTTGCTTATTGGAATGATTGTTAGGCTGGATAAATAACAATTTTGAAATAATATCATCAACCAAATATAATAGAGTAAATGACGCAAAGCAACACTTAACACAGAAGATCCAGGTAGTGGGAGATGACAAGATATTTCACTCCATGATTATAATAACTCAGTAGATCGTAAGGGTTTTATTTTCTTGTTCAGTTTCAGAATTCAAAAACATTAACTCACATGGAAGACTGTGCATGAAAGCAGATTCTGAACATGATTATGCTCACATCAAAAAATAATTAGCATGAAGCATTCCCCTTGTCAGATACTGAAGTGCTAGTTAAAATTAGTAGTCAGAAAGCCATGAAAGACTTCTCTTTTAAGGCAATGATTTTTACATTAAATCTAAGAAAACTAATGATTATAGATAAATAAAATTCAAGTTGGAACACAAAGGCGTGATCATCTCTGTTGAAGACTAAAGTAGTATTAATAGCAGTTTAAGTTTCTGTGTGGGTGACCAGGCCTTCTATTCAGCTCCCTTTGTTAAGGCTTCTGCTGCTGCAACGCAGCCCGCAGAGTCCCACTGCCTTACGGGTGCTGCCACTGCGTTTGCTCTGCTTCCCTCCCAACAAAACAGGGGACCCTGCGCGGCCCTCCCAGCTACAGGTGCATCCCTACCTGGTTCACTTCTAGGGCAGGCTTCGGTTGTCTGATCCCACAGCAGCTTCAAAGGAGGTTTGGGAGAGGCTCGAGCAGCAGCGCTCTCTGCCCTGCACGGCCCATGGCGAGAGGGAGACCATGCCGGAGCACAGGCCGTACATGGCAAAGCGCCCACAATGCCCCGGGCACCTCGGAGTAGTCCGCGGGAACAGAAACACAGCAAGGATCTGGTCCAGCAATGGCTGACACTGAACAGGTTTAGGATCTCAGCAAAGAGCTGCCTTTTCATATAAACATCGCAACTTCAATTCTGCAGGCACACACAGCTTCATCACGAGCCTGAAGGGGACCTGATTACTGCAGATAAACCCATTTCTGGGACAGCAGAGAGCAGAGTTCTCACCACCCCTGCAAATTAAACCCTGCAGACATTACTTATCTCTGTGGTTCAGGAAAAATGCAAGAAATTGTTTAGTCCCCATCCCACATCTCAGAGCCTTCACACAGGGCTCCTCCGTCTGCGAAGGCTGGATGTGGGATAAGGCTAAGCCCTTTCTACCCTTCTGGATCTGCCTGGGGGCACAGGCCACAACTTGAGTCTTTGCGACTGCTGAACTTGGGAAAACTAGCTCAGCAATTACAGAGATTAACTGCAGTAAGGACACAAATATGCCTTTTCCTGAAGTAGCATCATTCTGATTAAGGTCTTTGCTGCAACATCTCTCCCTGCTCTATGCACTATCTTTCACACGCATGCACTCCTAAAAGAAGACACAAAGCAAATCAGTTGTACAAATTTCTGAACCAAACTTGGCTCTACTGAGTCTCATCTATTCTGCTGGCCGTTAACACCAGTTAACAGTCCACCCATAGAGGATTCAGGATGGAAAAGAGCTCTCACAGTAAGCAGAACATTGAAATAAGTTTTTATCTTTTAAAGGCAGAAAGTAGATGATTTTTAAAATGTTTTCCAGCAGCCAGGCTCAGTGTGTCACCCAACTCTTAGGAAAATGGCTGCTTCCATACAATTACTTGTACTCTGGCCTAAACCGCCTATGCCTCCCACTCTCAGAGATTTGCATTAATTCCTTAGCCTCTCTTACTAGTTAGAATGCAAAAATCATGTGTTGCGCCCGTGTAGGAGTAAACATACACATTTACATCCAGGACAAGAATGTTCATTCAGAATAAATGACTTGGCCCACAAGGAAATGAATTAGTTGCGTGGACAATTTCTAATATCCCTGGACCACCGGAGCTCTCTCAAGTAAAAAGAATACCAGAGACAAAATATGAGAGTGAAATGTCTTCTTTCAAGCATTATTTCCAAACTTCTATGGCCTGCTTAACTAGAAAAGAACAAAATAACCGAGCCAAATTTCACTTAATTCACTATAAAGTTTCATACAATAAAAAGGCAAAAGTGTTTTGATTTACCAAGAAACTCCACATACGACTACCTTAATCTCATTTTGGAAAGCCATGTTTTCTAAAAAAAGCCAAGAGTGTCAGGAAGATGAGGAGAAGGAAGGTCGGTTCATAGCAGTGGTCATTTCTCCCCGTGTCCACTCTTCACGTGACTTCCAATGTGCAGCCACATATTAGCCTCCGAATTAAGATACTGACAGAAACATAAACACTCACCTGGTTTTTGGAGAGGTGCTTACAAGCTTGCTTGCAGACCTGGTCCACGTTCACCAGGGTTGAAAAGGCCGAGGGAAATCCTTTACAAAGCTCCTTTTCCTCAAGTTCCACATTCAAAGGGCACAATTACTCTGACTGGACAACTGCAGTGCCCGCAGTGCCCGCAGGTCAGTTGGCCGCATGGGTCACACGTGTTGATCACGACTACCTGGGAGCTGAGGGAAGAGCCTCCAGGCAGTACGCAATGAGCTAAGGAAAAGGCAGCAACCAGCAGGGGAGCACAAGGTGAGGACACGGTGCACAGAGGTTGAATTTCCCAATACGGGAATGTTAAGGTAGGAATTGAGCTCAACCTTGCTCCATGCTGACGTTCACCAAACCACTTCCAACCAATCCAGCTTTATTTCTGCGCACGCACCAGTGTGCTGGTGCCCACCGTCTGCCTTGGCGCTGGCAGAGCCCATCGACTCCTCTTGCTCCACAGCCGCCTCAGAGAAATGCCGACCTCCGCGCCCGGGGTTCAGCTTTGCTGCGGCCCAGTAAAACCTCTGCGGCTGCAAGGCGTGAGGGTTGGTACTGGCCCCAAAAGGGACCACGGGGCAGAAACTTCCAGAACGGCAGGACTGACGCACCAGGAGTGTGCGCGCTGGGGGCGTTTGGCTCCATGGGGCCGGGCAGGAGGCAGGCTCGCGCCCTGTAAGCCCTTGCAGAGGCAGCAGTGGGACGGCTTCGTTTCCGCGCACCCCTCCATGGCGCCCGATCCCTGCGAGTGCCCCAGGAAAACCGCGGCCGAGCGGGCAGGGACACGCGCTGCCCCGCGGCGGCGCGCGGTAAGAGGGCGCGCACCGCCATCTTGTGGCTGCCGGGCGGAGCGCCCGGGCCGGGCGGGCCCGGG
>VWPW01003393.1:910186-943585 GCA_013389825.1 Crypturellus undulatus | reverse complement strand
TCCGCCCGCGCCCAGGAGGCGCTCGCGGCGCCCGCCGCTGCCGCCGGGACGGGCCGGGCCGGGGCACCGCTGTGTGCAGCTTCTGCCGTGGAAAACGGGGGTGTCTGCCGCTGCAGGGCTGCCTGCGTGCTTCCGCAGCGTGTCTGAAACGTCAGACTGTGTTCTGTTCTATACCAATGATTTTTTGTCCTTTTAAACACATAAAGCAAGCTAGGATTAGGATTAAATGCCAGTAACATAGTCACGCCTTGTGACTGTGATTTTCTGGTGGCTCAGCAAAGGCATGCAGGGTTTGGACAGGAAAAGGTGACCCCTTGAACGCTAGGTAGTTGCCTAGGGGTACTGCTGGCACAACCAGGTCACTTCCAGGGTCGTTAATACTGGTAGGTGCATATATATATATACATGTGTGTGTGTGCATGTATATATATGTATGTATATGCATTTATATGTGTATATGTCTGTGTGCGCATACACACAGACACACGCACACATATATATATAACCACATGATAGGTGTCCAAGGTGCAGCTCATTCCCCCATCTCAGGCATCCCTGCAGCGGGTCCCTCCAGGGGCCGTGTTTCTGAGCACTGCACACTCCGATGCAGGCAGAGTAGACCTGGTGAGCCCGGGCCAGGCTCAGGCCTGTAGGACTCAGTGTAATTCCTTCTGGTTTAGCCCTTCTGCAATGGAGAATTCCTCAGGCCCAAGTTTACCCCAAGGAAAAGCTCCCCTGGGGTTCAGCTGCAGTTTGCAATCCCAACCCCACGCCAGGTTGCAAAGGTACAGAGAAGGTGAGGGAGAACATTTGCCCTCACATATACCCTGCATCAGAGGCCAGCACTGCTGGCTGGTGGAAGCAAATCTAACTTACATTGTGCTTGCAAGCATGTAAGCTTGCTACACTTTTTTGAGGCATTCTTTTCATCATAAAATGTTCTTAAACCTTCACATGAATGAAAACAGGGAAACAAGTCACATTACCTGCTTATATGAACTCACAGTGCCGTTGACAGTTCAGCAGGTTTCGAGTTCCTGAAGAGTTCCCAGCCTACTAGTGACCCACACAAAAACTGACTCAGTGACCTGCCAGGATGGTTCTTTTGCGGCCCAATAGCCACGCTCAATGAAGAGCAGCCAGCAGGAGGGGGAAAAAAAAAGTTATCTGAGGAAATGATAAAACAAAAGGAAGCAGATACTTTGAAAAAGCACTCAAGCATTTATAGGGAAAAAAGAGGGGAGATCAGAACCCCCCTATGTATCACCTAAGCAGTGAACTCCGTTGTGTTTGAAATGACTCATTCGTGACCAGGGGCAGTACTTACTGTCTTGGAGACTTACTGTCTCCTCAGGCAACGAGCACTGAGGTGCGCACAACTGCTGATGAGCTGGGCACGCTGGAGTCGGTGTGGGAGGGCAGCTTTGAGCACACCGGCTGCGGGATCACGTGGCTGCAAGGAGAACGCGTGGTCTGTAACGCATGTACTGCACGAGCTGGTGGAAGGACGTTGGGGAGATACACAGCACTGGGCGCTCTTCCCCAGGAAACACTGCTTAAGCCCAACCAAACATTACAAATAATCAAGCTAAAAAAGAGACAGCCTCATGGAATTTTCTACATTGGAAATTACCTCTTCTTTGCTAAATTCTTTCCAATGTATATGTATATACAAACACACACACAAGATCTAAAAGATAATACTGACGTTTGTGCTTAGGATTAGCTGCAGGAAAGAACTGACAATCTGTTAAAAAAAAGTCCTTGCTGACAATAAATCTATATATGTATACATAATATGAACATACATACACACAGATATGTGTGTATGTAATTTACTTATATATGTTTAAGGTATTGCAGTTGAGCAAATCGATCCCTGGTATACTTGACTCAAATAGACAAGGACAACAAGAGGAGGAAAATACATGAAATTATATTAAATTTGATGTCAAACTGCCAGTTGCATGCAAAATGGAAATTTTTATTTTTCTGAGAGTTTTGCACAGTAATCACAGTATGGAGTGAACCAAGAATTTCAGCACAAACTGCTGCAGGCTGAGATAAAGAACTAGTATTGGTAGCTTAAGGACTAGAGCAAACATGCATTCACAGTGGATCAATAGAAAGATGATCCCCTAAGGCCCCCTGACAAATGGGTTTCACAGAAAAGTTATTTGTGGATGATTTTCAAAGATAAATTTGAAGATTACCAATCTACTTCTTGGCAGTTCACAAATGAAAGACACAAAAATAGCAGGCTAGATTGTTGACTGTGCTATTTGTGGGTCTTATTATTCCTGTAGTAATGTCATTCCGTTGCAGAGACATGATATATATATATATTTGCCAATCACATATATGTACATTTATGTTCTAGCCCACACAGCCCAGCTGCACTCTTTTGTATTACAGAATACTTCCAGATCACTCCACCTATTTTTTTTTTTGCCAACATGACATCCTTATAGGAAACCATTCAACACACAGACATCTCCCTGTAATCCTTTATCTCACTGAATGCATACATGTCTGAAAGCTTTTCAGGATAAGAGCCAATATGCCATTTGAACAGCAACGTGCAATCACACATGGCAAGCAGATCAGCAACTGAAAGCTGTAATGGCCTTTTGAGCAATGGTCTGAGTCAGCCTGCTCCACAGCCTGTCGCTCGAGGTCTTCGATCCAAGCCCCGTATCCCTTCCTGGTGCGCCGCTCCAGCGGTGACAGGTTTCTGGGTGACTGTTCCGTGGCTCATGATCAGCGGGAGGCTGGCAAAAGGAAGTGCAAAGAAGCTCTATTCTGCAAATAACAGGCTGCAGTGAGAAGCTGACATGAGCAGAGGGTGTAAATAAGATGGGGGGGAGGAGGAGGGTGTCTGCCAAAAACAACATCAGGCTTTGAAGGCCTAGTGCCATTGCTGAAAGTCCAACCTCTACCATTTAAGCAGATTCGTGATTCAGCCAATGCTTCCCCACCTCTAACTGTATCAAATGCAGTCGCAGCTGATCCCTCTTGCTCTGTTCTTTCCCACACACTTATCTCTAAAAAGGTTATCCCACAGCTTTGTGAACAAAGTAGTAATGAATATGATTTGAAGTAAGCTAAGAAGCGCCGTGCTCCCAATACCACTGCTGTTGCCAGCCGCAGCAGAATGGACCATGTCCCATGGCTAGTAGCATCCTGCTTGGAGGAAATGCAGATGAGCCAACAATGCTACTTGGAATCATTCACATTTTTAGAGGATGTTTTCTTTGGAAATGTCCTGGCAATTCTTCATTTGTTTATTTGGTTTTTTTTTCTGTTTTGTTTTGTTTTGTTTTTGAAGGGGATGTGCCCTATTTATGCAACCGAACTGAATATTGAAAACAGACAAATGAAAATATGATGTGTGACAGAATCAACTCCAGTGCCATCATACTAAGCACTAGAACTACTGTCACTGTGAGTTGTGACAGCTTCCATTTACTGGAGGTACCATTAGCTGATTTTTCAGTCAGTCGGAATCCTAATTGTTTGTTCACGTTAGTTCTAAGTGAGATTCAGGCATATAATCTCTGTAATTGAGGCATCCTCCTTCCCCCCACACAATTTGGTTAGTTCCATGCTCCTCAAAAGCTCCAACACATGTTTATGAGACACCAAGAAATAGAAACACTGCAGGGAGGGACTGTGCTTATTTCCCATTGCAGATATTTAGACTTCTGAAAACAGCTGTCCTGCAAATCGGGACCAAAACAAGAGAGCACTACAGCTTGAGCTTGAAATGCTGAAGAGAAAGAAGAGAAGAAGCGTGGAGTTTTCTGTGCCCCTGTGACGGTGGGACGAGGTAGTGCAGAAAAACATGCCAACACAGAAGGAGCAGGAGGTAAGCAGTAAAACTTGGTTAGGTCCAGTGGAAAGCAACACCATGGAGCTGAGTACTGGAATTTTTGTAATGCTAACAAGAAAATCTGAAGTCCCTGGGTTACTCTGCCTCTGAAAGGAGAGTTAGAAAGGGAAAGAAGAACAAGAGGACAAATGAGGAGACAGATATGATGACCACTGATGTTGTCTGCCACCTCTCTTCTATTTACGTAATTTTATATTTCATTCTACTGTCCCACTATTTTGTACTTCTTACTTTGCCTTTATTTGCAAATTGTTTGTGCTAAATGGCACCATATTTTTATGCCATTCTTCTTAACGCTTTTTCAATTGTGACTACTATTACTTCATACTATACCAAATTTCCATAGTTTCCTTATACCTTGGGATCCTATCACCTGTACAGAAGCTTTCTGCTTTTGCAAGCTGACTAAATAGTTCGTCATTCCTGATTCCAGGCCAAGATCCTTCTGAGAGCACTGCAGGTGCCTCTCCCGAGTCCTGTGTTTTACAAGACTGATAGCTGAATAATTTGCAGTGTCCTCTGGTCTTCAGTCTTTCAGACAAACTCCTCATTCCCATTTCTCAAATGCTGCAAATATAAACAAGTGCTCTGGGCAGCCACATATTGATTGTCCAGACAGAGTTTCATCAGCCAACACAGGAGCAGGGACCACAGTCCCTCAAAATAAACTGTGGTTAGGCATACCCAATGCCTAGACTAACTGCCTGGAAGGAAATGCGTTAGTAACCCACACAAAGAAGGTAATTTCTTGATCTCCTCAAAGCTACTAAGTAAGAAAAAATGTCCACTGTTGGACTCACAAAGACAAATTGAGCCAGAATAGACTGCAAATCAGTTGAAGGGATATCTCCGTTCTGAATGGCCCCTGAAACCTGCTTATTACTTACACACAGATACAAGCGCTACAGACAAAATCCAGAAGGCACATGATGGAAGAGGGAAGCAGAGCTTGACACAAATGCCAAACATGAGTCAGGCTGGCTTGCACAGCCTGCGCACACAGGGCAAGCCGCAGAGTGCAGCTGCCCTTGGTGCTGCAGATTGACAGAGGAGCCATCTGAAACATTTGCGAAAAATCTTTAGAATATTTCAAATAAAACTCGGTTAAATTTTAAAAGATTGCATATTCAAGTGTTTTTTTTTTTTCTCATAGAGAAACCTCAACCAAAGGATATTTTCTTATTTTTGTTGTTTTTGTATTTCCTCATCCACCCCACCCTATCCCTCCACCCCTGCAAAAAAAAGTAATATACTTAATGTCTTTTTTGTCTTTTGTCTGCTGACTCTGTAGTGCAATACACCAGGATTTAATGAAGCCTATTACCATTTAAAGACAATATTGAGCAGATGAACAAAAGGTGACAAGTTATCTTTATTGCACTGCTATGTTACTCACTCATGCCAATTAGTTTTTACTAGATTCATTTGGTGCAGCAATACAAAGAGCATGGCACGGAGCACATGAAGCCTATCTCTTAGACACAGTTCAGGAAGTCCTTATTATTTTCCTAATAACATTTCAGATAATGTCATGAACATCATTATTAGTAGTATCTCATGGATGGAGCATATAAATGCTTTTGCTCTGAATCCCGCGCAGTTCCTCCTAAATTCCTTTTATCTTGAAGAAAGAGGGATTCAGAAAATAAGGAGGAATGCTATAGCAGGTTGATTGCGCGGCGACAGAGTGTGCATGAATACCACCCATTGTGTCAAATGACTCACACATCTGTCAGGTGTGCCGCATTAGCCCACAGAAAGCCTTTCCTACGTGTTGTGTCCTAGAAAAAAAAAATGCTTTGTCTCCTGATGTCAATCATGCTGATGGATGGGCCCAAGGTGTTAATGAGTAAGCTTTAAAAAATATTTATGCTCTGCCAAATTTCTGCATCACGTCAGTAGGCAGAAAGCTAGGCAGTTGGAAGTAACAGAATATTTAGAAAGGACAGCTCTTCTTCTGACTCATTAAAAAAGCATGTTTTTAAGCTCGCTCTACCAATTTCCTTGAGCCCTTTGTGTGTGTGTGTGTGTTTTTTTTTATAAACATGATTTAACAACATTGTATCAGTTTACCTAAAACAGATTAACTCCAAGTGACTTTGATACTTCTTCAGTTACACTTGCCTTACATTTTGCTAAGTGTAAAGTCTAAAATCAATGAGCCAAATTCTTGAGTTACTCCAGATTTTTTTCTGGGTAACTAAGACAGGCATCTTAACACATTCTGTTTAGTATGTGTCATGCGACACTTTAGATTTTATTCTGCCATGGAAATAGTATAACACAAGAGTGTCTAACTGTGAGATACAAGAATTATCATTTGGGGAGGAATCAAATGTGACTCGCAGCTTCTCAGAATTTAAACCCAGAAGGGGCTGCTTTGATTGCCCTATTGGAGCTCCTCCAGAGTGCAGCCCGCTATGCCTCACGCAGTCATTTCCACCTAGGGCTCATCTTCCAAACCGTTATGCTACCCTGTTTGTGGGATTGCAGATTGTGGTGTACACCCTCACTAATTTGTTCTGATAATTATTGACTCTGACTAAAAACAGGTTTCCCCATCTCTGTTTCTTAAGACAGAGCTCCAAAGATTGGGTCGTTTATGCCCTTATTTGTTAATCTGAAAAGGATCTGCTCTGTCTAAACACTGGAGATGGACAAAATGCTTTGGTAGAACCAATGCCTGAAAGAGAATCTCCATAAATCCAGTACTGCCTTTCTTGTAGTTTTATTATTATTGAAGCAATAAAGCATGTATGTTATATATGGCTCGGATGAGTCATATATGTCATATTACAAATCACGGCTCAATGCAAATGTGATCAGAAAGAAAGAACTTTAAAAAAAAATGCTTTGAGCTTAATGCAGCCAAATCTTTATCAGAAGCAAAGTTTTTAATTGTTGGAAAGATATTTCTAAAATACATTTTTCATGCTGGTGTCTCCAATTTCTGATATCTAAGTCATTAAACTGTAGAGATTGTAATTGTCTTCTTCAGCTTTAAAATTTTAAAATAAACTAAGATAGAAGTGGACATCTTTTCCCCATTTTGGAAAAAGATATGAGATTCAATGAAAAATTCTCTGTGCAATTCAGTGATAAATCAAAGTCTTAAAACCATCTGAAAACAAAGATTTGAAAACAAACACAGCATGAGTCCATTGTGGTGGTTGGTTTTACTTGTATTTCAGCCTGTTCTCTCCTCCAGTAGTTATCTTAAAATTATAAACAAAGGGGCTCTTGAAATTAGAAGTGAAGTTTTCATTTGAAAACACAAATGCAGAGCATTTCAGTAATATCAAGCCTATTTTGAAAAGCTGAGAATGAAAAATTCATTTTGAAAAGCTTCCCTTATCAATAGTTTATTTTCAGTGAATCATTGTTTTCCAACAAAAAAAAGAATGCTAAATAAAAATATCTCATCAGCCCTTCTACAAGCTTCCAATGAAAATTTTCAAGTTTTCTGTTTCATTTTTGTAATATTAACTATCCTAGTATGTTACCAAATGGAGTAGATTAGTTTTTCCTCTGAAGAGCATATGTTAATGCCAAGCCCTGTCTTGATTGACAGCAATGATGATCAAAAGATGCCACCTAAATTGCTTTTCTATTCTTATTGCTAGTGTATTTCCCAGAAGACCCAAACCAAAGACTCAAGCTACACACCAGCATTAACAAGAGTGAAGGAAACCTGAAAATGTTTCGAGCAGATCCTCAAGTACTGAAATCTGGCACTGCTCCACTGACTTCGTGTTTTCACTCCTTCTCCTTCTGTCTCGCTTGTGCCTGTGTGTGGGCCGGGGCCCTGCCTTCGACATTGCTTGAGGAACAGACTCTCAGCAAGCCAAGCAGACAGATAGATTCAATAGGTAGAAATTTCCGAGCAACCTATAAGAGATTGAACAACTACCTAAAAATATTTACAAACTAATAGTATTTATCTGTGCCAGAATATTGGACTAAATTTTCAGCTGATATAAGCTCTATTGGTTTAAGTGGAGCTAGACCAATTTACATCAAATTAAGATCTAATTTTATTGACTCCACAGGAGCTGCACCAGCTAATGAGAGTTTTGCCCATTTCATTAAATTAATTAAAATTATGTGCTATTGTGTCTGAATGTTTTGTTCTGGGAGGAGGAGAGAAATCTCTTAAAAACTGGAGAGACCTAATTCTCCTCTTGATAACACTGTTCAACAGTAATACAGCTGTAAATAACGTCAACACAAAACTGACAGGAATGACATGAATGTCAGACCAAGAAAATCAGGTACTTCAGAGGCTTGAGCAAATAGATCAGGACTAAAGAATGATTTTAAAAGCCAGTGTTGTGACAGCCTTTAAGACCAACTCATTATATATCTGCAATTTTTAGCTGTAATCAAAATATTTTATTTTTCTATTCCAAGAGACAGAAAAAGAAAGGTCTCTGATAACCAGCAGTCATGTCACTGTCCTTCGGTATCAACATCACAGTAGAGTTCTGCTAACCTTGGTCTCAAAACTGACCACGTCTGCGTGAGCAACAGCACCAGTAGACTAATGAGGCTGGATATTTTAGTCTTTTTTTTTTTTTTTTTTGGTAGTGTGAATTCTAATCTTTGGCAGAGGTAAATCTGTAAGCTGTGCACCTGCAAGAAAATATGAGGATAGGGAAATTCAGAAAGCTTTTAGAGCACAAGATCTGAAAGATACTGTGAGCTTCAAAAGATTCTCTGTCACTGTAGGCCTTACCTTTCTTTTCTTTTCAACATGATTTTAAAATCATCTCTTGCACACAAGATCCTTCTTTTCTGGTCCTAATATTTAGAGATATCAAATAAAATGAAGTATTATGTAACAGGAGCAACTCTGAGAAAGCAGAAAAAGACATACTCTGAAAGTTAATAAAAGTTTTCCTAAGCACAGGAAAAACAAAACCCCTGCTGTTTGACCATAGGATTAAATAAGACCAGAGACATCACCAATGCTACCTGGCCTTTCTTTAAGAATCCCAGGTGAGGTTTCAGCTGGGCAAGAAAGAGGCTCAGCCAGAGTCTGAGCGAGCCCCGACCCCGATGACTACCTTTATTCCAGGTGGAAAGGAAAAGCAGGGCAGTGGAGCCTGTTCTGAACAGCACATGGAGTGTTGCTCTGGATGTTGGAGTCAGCATCAGCTATTTGCAGTTTCAGTGAGATATTTCTTTGTTCCTTGTAGGCTTTTTGAGCACAGTCAGTGAGATAAAAAGAAGTGATGTAGTTCTTTTATCAGGACTGGGTGTCTTGGAGTCATATTGTCATAAACATTAAATTATCACAAGTAGTCTAGACTCACTTTTAACGGTCATAAACAAACCTCAATGTCTAGCTTTGGTTGCTTAAGTGTTCAAGAAGGTGAGGTTCATTCCAGATGATCAGAAATTTCTTAAGAGAGAGAGGATAAAGAAATCACCTCTTATACATGCATGAAACTATAATTTGAGCCTCAGCTTGCTGCATTTCAAACCAAGATGTTTCTGTGTCACTGCGGTTTAAGCATAATAAGAGTATGATGTGAATGTTATGTATAGTAGATGTTACATGAGTAGCCAAGCTCTATCACGGAAGGGTTGAATCTCTTGGGCAGGCAAGATCTGACTGTAGCCGGTCACACTAGATGTACTTAAATCAGCTCAGAAGATAAAATCTGTAAGGAAGGCAGATGAGCAGAAAGGACAGAATATGTCCCTACACATATCAGTAGAACATGAGGATTTACTGGGCTGCAGGGGAAACAATTTGTTTCATTTCAGGGCTGTGGGACAGGGAATGGGCAGCTGCCCAGCAACCAGCAATACTGCAACTGTGATCTTGGAAAAGGAAACACTGGTAGTTAAGACAAGACACACAAAGGGATGCTGCATATTTTCTGTGTCCTAGAATGTTTTCTAAGGCAAAAGTAAAGGCCGTCAGTTTAGCTAGCAAATTTTAAATAGCAGAGTAAACTGAATTTTGGGGTAACTGACTTGGTGGAGAGAATGGCCTAGATGTGTGAGACAACACAGAATATCTTCTTAAAGCTGTTAGGGTAGGATTAAATTCAGCACCAGGCCAGGTAAGGTTTAAGGAGGTGGGAGACCCAAAGACATGTACCCAGGAAAGTGATCCCATGCAATCAGTGGCCAGACTTGAGAGTTGGAAAAGACGGTAGAAGGCCAAGGGATCTTAGTGACAGGAAAATCACCCAGCTCAGAGGATATGGGTGGGCAGTGTGGGGCTTTTAGTAGAGGGAGAGAAAACACGTCTCCCACGGTTGCATAAAGTATGTCTTCTTAATCTTTTTCCACACAATCTCTGATTAGTAACCTACGGTTATAAGCTATGAAGTCTGTATCCATGCTCTTGACACAACTTATGTAACTACTGTTACTAATAGTTATATGTGGTACAAAAAAAAGGGAAAAAACAGTTCTCAGTTTTGAATCAGACTTCTCTGCCTATGTTATATTTTACCTGTAAATCCAAGTTAAGAATAGCAGTACGATAGAGAGGGAATTAGAATGTGGCTATTCCAAAATACATTAATCAAAAGGAAAATTACATATATACATATATTTTTTTTCTGGTAAAGAGACAAATGAGACAGGTGTCAGGGTACAAAGTGAAGATACCAAGCAGAAGGCACATTCTTTTGTCAATCTGAAACAGACAGACGGCATCACTGGAAGGTTAATAGTACCTAACTAAAAATAAAAAAAGCTGAAGAGCATGATACATAGAAATCACCTAGAATTCAGCAAGACCTTACACCAGTAAAAGAGTTAAAAAATCCAAGTTCTAATTTAAAATCCATCTGCCCCTTTCAAAAACAATCAGTGCTTTTCTCTTTTTTTTCTTTTTTTTTTTTTTTTTTTAAGGGTGAGGGAGAGAGATCTCCCAAGCAATGCACAGACGTGGTTACAAAACCTGAACATATAACTAGCTGCAGAGACGTCTAGGTGGGAGCCCTAATAACAGTAAATTACAGTAGTTGGATAAGAGATGTAAGAGATCAAGATTGATCAGTCCACTCTTTATATAATGTTAATATCATGTTAGCATTTCTGGTAAATATATGCAATTATTTTAGAGGTTTTTTTTATTTTTCTCCTACATGATTAGTGAGAATCAGAAGTTCTCCCATCTTGCTAAACTTTCAAAAGGCTGGGAATTTTGATTCTTTGATCTAATTTCTTTTAGCTATGAGTGACATATCAAGTTTATCACTTGGATTTCTATTTAAAGTTTTGTTTACATGTCCAGCTCGCTACATTTCCCGTGGATGATACAGCCACTCTATCCTTATGACTTGCCATTACTGTTACAACTATAAAATATTGTTACAGATCATTAACCCCAGGAGACTTACCCAAAAAATTTTTGTAAGAACAACACCTGTCCTTTAAGATGGTCCCTTTGATTTTTGTATCCCTTAAGGTTTGGCTTTCATATCATCAACAATTCATAAAATGTAATAGTTTGCAGCTGTTACAGTTACACAGTTACAGGGATCCCTAGTCAAATGTCAGATTCAACACCGCTACATTATGCTCAGCAAAAACCAAGGCATTTCATAGAAGTTTAGTTTTCGGAAACTAATAGCAATGAATGGCACAGAAAATAAGTCAGAAATGGAAACTTCAGACAACTGAAGGACAAAGGTTCTACCTCACAGGAAATTGCTCTTCCAGAGTGGCTACGTGCCTGCAAAATAATAATAATAATAACAACAAAAAAACCTTACTTCCTCTCTCCCACCCACATGGACTTCACTTGGGAGTGGGGCGATGTTCACTCGCTTGACTCATCCAAACCCTGCAAGAGCACAGGCAAGGTTCTGTGCACTAAAATAGCACCTCATTAATTGGACATGTATTACAGGGTTACTGAATCATAGGCTCCCCAACCTCTCTGGGCAGCCTGTTCCAGTGCTCTGTCACTGATATCAGTAGATACAAACACCCCAAGCCTATAAATCCTGATAGTTTCTTCTCAGTCTAAAGTTCTTTGTATTATTTGCATGCATATTCTTTTTTTCCTTGAAAAGATCTGCTAATTTCAAGCTATTTTTAGGCTATGAAGTGAGCCCCATACTACTTTTCATGCATGCAGGTTAATCTTTAGAACTTCTTCAAGATCCCTAAATACATGTTTTGCTGGACTTATGTATCGCTTTTAGGCTCTTTATCTCAACATAATCTGAATCTATCTAGTCTGTGGCTTTTCTGAGGTCCCTTTCCATTTCTCATACTCTCTGAACCCTCATTTTTACTTCTTTCCAAAATTCTCCCTGGTCTTTCTCTCTTAAAGAGTGATTGCGAACACTGTAACACATCAGTAGAGAGACTTCCAGGGTTCTTTCAGATTCCAGGACTAGTCATGCTGAACTCGAGGGGAAATCATTTGTCAACTATAAGAATTTATTAGAGCTGAGCTCTATGCATGTGGTGAGTGCTGGACAGCACAAAACAGTTAACACCAGTCAATCTAAACGTATAACAAAGCTAAAAAAGTATAGTAAAGCTACAAATAGAAAAATGGAATGCATGTCAGAGCTCTGTTGGCTAAGCCACAGACACACATTCTAAAGGCTGTTCTTGCCCTTTCTCTGTCTTTTTAGGCCACCCCGCTGCTATAGTTCTCCCCAGGTGGTTCTCGCCATGCTCACGCTGCATCAAGACAACCCGGGTTGTCCCTGGCAGCCGGCATCAGGCAAGGCCCTGCTGGTGGGAGGTTTGTCAGGTCCACAGGCCAGCTGATGAGGAGTCCAAGCCCACACGCAGGGATGTGACTGCCCTTCCTCTATCCTTCCCGGACATCAGGCAAGCTTAGTACTTCAAAGAGCACTTTGCCTCACCGGAACACCCTTATCCAAAGCCTTTAATAACAAATTACTTCCAAAATATTTTGATTCCTCCTCATATCAGTCTCTCATCTAATAATATGATCAGTTTGAGAAAGCTTGAGAAGACAATATCAAGTAGAAATAAAGGAATTACTATCTAACAGATTAAACTAAAAGGAAAGCCTTGTTGCAAAGCACAAAAGAGTGTTGGTTATGAATTTCAGTCTCTGTTACTGAAAAGGCTGGCAGTTAGGGATATTCATTTCAGGAGGATAAACTACAGAAAGCTCGTTTTGGGATTTTTCTCTGTGTGTCCTTCCCACTGCTTTGGTTGTCCTGTATAGCAGAAGCTTAAGGTAAACATTCATAATCAGATTACATGGCCCAGTGATTATGAATATTACCTGATTACTTCACTTCCCAGACACAATGACATTCTTCAGAATTAATTGAGAAGTACAGACAGACACGGTAGGGAGAGGGAGAACTTTTGGAAAAATCCTGAAAGACCGTGTTCCAAAAGGCTTCTCAGAATGAAATGGCTGCCTCTCAGAAAATGGCATCAATGAATAAAGCCATCAAAGAGCCTATCACTATTGCTTGATGTTGTAACATAACTACAAAATGTGTAGCTAATACATACTGGAGCAACACCATGAAACCGAACAATTTCTGAGCTAATTCATGAACATTTTCATTGCCCCATTTAAGGCAGCATCATGTGAGAACTTCTATGAAAAAGTTAAGCCAGAGATGTTCATGCGTATCAGGCACTGGAACGAAAGGCTTAAAATATTGTGGGATTCTATTCTCGGCCTTAGCTGAAATCTCTTGTGTGACTTTATACAGATTAGTGTCACGCACTATATTGCATTGCAATGAGTTTTATGGGCCAGGTCAGTTCAGCTTGTAAATAAATTATATTTCAATAAGAAAAGACAACAGAAAAAATATGTATATATATGTGTGCAATGGAAATGTTGCAACTGACTGTAAGGATGAGTGGCCTTCAGGTAAAACCAAGAGATGCTGATTCTTCTCTAGAATTAGAGTATTAATGGGAAGTTCAACTAAAATCTAGAAGGGAAATATCTAAATCATCACTCTTTGGGGCCTTTCCTAGTTCATAATTAGGAAGCTCCACAAAATAAGCTTTGCTAATATGCTATGCAGAAATATAAACTAGCTATAAAAACATTTATTTCTCAAGGAAAAATACTGAATAATTTCTGCCTCTGTGCCAGGAAACCTGCACAGGAAACCTTTCCAAATTTGGAAAAAAAAATAGATTTTGAAATCTATGTTTTTGAGAAATAAACTACAGAACTTTGAGTCTATATAAATTAAGTTAATATTGAAATACAATGTCAAATTCAGACCTGATGCAAGTAAATGTGGTTCCGCTTTTGCCAATAGACTGTTTTGGAAATGGTGTGCTGTTATTTTTATATATTATAAAGATAGTTTTGAGCGCGCTAAATTAAGTGGTGAATGCATTCTTAACAAAATGTTCTTCCCTTTGAAAACCTCCATTGAAATTCAGGGAGTGGGCAGCTCATACTGCTAGGTGAATGTGATATGAATTACTTTAAGATACAGTGACTCTGAAATTATCATCAATTAGTGTTGCCAAATTAAGCAAGAAAAAATAATGGACAAGATGTGGAGGTGGGAGTTAAGGAGATATAGTTGTTGCTAAAAATACTTGCAAAGCTGTAAAGGCATCATGACACAGTACCTAATGATTTGCTTATTATTCAGCATCTATTAAATTATCAAGTTTTTAAGAACTTATATTCTCTTTGTTTCCTAGAACTAATGGGTGGTAAATTATTTCTCTACCAGTCCCAGTATTGATTGGCTTCTTATATTGCCAAGATTCTAATGTGCTAAAACATTTTATTATTTTAATAAATGTTTATCTTATGGATGTTGACTGCACATGTTTTATCAGCCTAAAATGGTTATTTTAAAATCATTCCATCTGAGCATCTCTTGAAGAGTTGGAACTAATCAAATTCATCAGGCTCAGTACTTTTACCAGTTGCCTGGATTTCTTCAACTCCCTTATGCCAATGTCTGCTAAAGACAAACATAAATTTGGATTCTTTTGAATGGCTGTACCATTTAAAGCTATTTCCTCTCCTACAGAAAATTCCCTCGGAAAAAAAAAGCAAATTTTTTTCATCAGTTTAGTTGATTTTAAGCTTTAAGATTTAAAAATGATTTTAAGCTCCTTACCTAGAGCTCTGAAGTGAAATATATGCCCAAATTTTTGCAACCTCGGGATTCCAAACAGTAAGCTTCTCGGGGCAGAGGCCATTAGAAGATTTTATTTGTACATAGTGTTTATCCCAGTAAGACCCCGGTTTTTAACTGCAACCCCTGAGTACTACTGTAATAGAAATAACAAATGGTAATAATAATAATAAAGGCTGCCTATTAACTTAACAGGCAATTTTTGAAATAATGAGTCATCAAAAAAACTAATTTTTTCCCAATAAGCAATTCAGCCATTTCCTCTCATCACTGATAATATACATCTGTACTCTATGCTGTTTGTAGAAATTCTGTGGATGTGCTGTGTCTTCTTATGAGAAAATTGGTTCATGAAATGGAACAATTTTTCTCAGGCTCATGATTTCTTCTTTATTGAGGGCCAAATTGAGCCTGTGCTCAATTGCCCATGTCTGGGACAGCGAGTAGTTATAGCCCGTCCAGAGCAGCCTGCGGAAGAAACTGTGACTCAGAGACTTCCAATTCCTGCCTTGGACTCAGCTCCCTACTTGCTCCAGAAAGAAAGTAACCTGCCAATGGGCAGGATGGAGTGTTTAGCACCCTGCCTGCTCAGCTCAGCTGGCGGCCACGCTGAGGGGCCACAGCCAAGACTCCCTCCACACGCTGCTCGTGTGTGCAGGGGACGTAAAGGAGGAAGGAGAGAGCTCTGGGCCAGGAGACTCTCCGCCCTGCGGCAGATTCAAAATCTTTGGACACCATGTGGAGGCCTATTTATATACTTATTTCTAGCACACGAATAAAGCCAGATAAGCCTAGGCATCAGTCTGACCCTTCATTAACAGTTAAAAGCATGTGATTAAGCAAAAAAAAAAAAAAAAAAAAAGTACAGTCAAAGCCTTTCCCTACCTAATCAAAATAACCTTAAAGGCTTTTTAAATTTCTCTTTGAGTTGAGACTTCACCTGTTTTAACCTCAGGAAGCACCCCGGTTCGAAGCACACAATGTTATGTTGGTGTGCTTGACATGTTTCCGTGACAATATTCTATGGTGAGCACTAGTGTTTATAGCCTCTTCTTTCAGGGATTTTAAAGTTGCCAGTGGCAACTGAAGTGCCTCTGATTGCCTTTATTTGTTATGTGGATCCATATTAATGACTAAGTAAAATAGCCAAATGATTTGAGCGCTCTCAAAAAAATCACCCCTGATTTTGGATCAAAGAGATGTTTAACAATAACCACCGTCCTCCTGCGTCCACATCACACAATTTTACGTACTCATCGTCAATCATATGCCTTATGATTAATCTGAGTCGTTATGAGTAACGTCTGTCACCGCAGTCCTGGCTCGAATAATTATTGTTCTGCACCCTGCTGAGATAACTCATTTCTGACAAAGATCTGCAATTTGATATTTGCATAAAAGGAAGGTGAAACAGGAATACTTTATTAAAATGTCCAGAATTCTCATAATAAACTTTTTTACATGCTAGGAATTGATAATTACTCAAAAAAAATAGTGAGAGAGACCTCAATACTCTCTGCAAATTTGCAATTTGGTCTCTGCAAATTACCCTCAGATCACCCAAATTACCAACAGCATGTGGAATCTCAGTAACAAAAATAGTAACTGGAATTTTAGTACCTGCTGTTTTCTTGGAGAATTGTGTGACAAATAACAAAAACAGTTAGAAACAAAGCCAGGTCAATCTGTCTGAGGAAGGCAGGATAATATGGGCAGCAAAGGAAGAATAAACCCACTGATGCATAGAGGTTAAGAGGCCAGAGAGAGAAGTTGGTGAGCAGACCTGGATCCAAAGCGTGGTCCACATTGGCAAAAGAAGGAAACTTTACCAGCAACCTCCTCTGGCCAGAACCGCGGTTTGAATAGCACCAAAAGGTTTCATCCTGGTGGGTCATCAATGAGTTGCTCCTCTGGCGATGTCACTGGTGCTGCCTTGAGCAGCAGCCCCGCGGAGAGCAATACTCCGCCTCTCTGAAGTAATGAGCAGTGAAAGCAATTTGACACAGACCCTGTTTGTATCTGTCAAGCAGTCCAACAGACCCAAAAAGCTCAGGTTCTCCATCTTGGGGGCAGGTGTTCCAGCCACTAGCTATTTTTGCTCTAGCTCAAAGAACATTTAAGTGTGACATGTTAAATGAAAAAGAATTAACAGAAGAGGCTGAGAACTTCTCAATTTCAAAATACCCTACAGTCTGGCAATTGAGTTTCTTCTTACCAACAAAATGGTAAGAATTCATATTTTCTACTCATATTTTCTACTCTTCCAACAGCAGAAGAGGGAATTGAGCCCAGGTTTCCCACAGGCTGTATGAGAGCCCTTTCTAGTATGCTACCCAGGAAAGCAGACAGTGCCTTCTGCTGTGTGAATCTGGGTTTTGAAGCCATAACAAGACATTCTGGCAGTTGGGGCAGGATGTCAGTTTAATGCCATCCTGCCTTCCTTTCACATGAGCATGTAATGAAAGTGGGAAAAATAAGTGGGAAAAGCTTCTTACCTTTGCTATGACATAAATGGCTACTCAAAAAAGTCAGCATATGGGCCGCTTGCCCCAGTCTTGCTACAGTTTTGCTTTTTTTTCTTTCTTTCTTTTTTTTTCCCCCAGTTGAAACTGCAGTTCATGAGCTCTTCTAGAACTTGAATAGACCAAGCTGTTTTAAACACATCCTCTAGTGATTCAGCCTTAGTATGATGGCCCCAGTACAAATTCTGCCTACACCTGTTAAGAAAAGACAGCTTCCATCTTTCCTGGTGTATCTTTACAACAGCATCCCTTCCTTCCCCCCCCAAAACACCACTGCCTTCTTCACCCTTCTTCTTTCCTAAGCCAGGAACTTTTTTACTAGATACGGCCTTAGTTACTTAGTCCTTAATTTCAGGTCTTGTAAAAATAAGTCTGTTATCTTTCAAGCAGTGAGTAAGAAACCATTTTGCAACTACTATATTTCCTGCTGGTTGTCACACAATCCCACTTGCTGATTCTGACTGATTCCCCTTACAGCTCCCATCAGTCTAATGTATAATATACATATTTTTATTTTTTCAATGCAAATCTGCATTATTTTGTAGTGATTTACATAGGCATCTTCCCCATATTCTTCACAAAAAAAAAATATAGCAACGTATAGATGTCTCCCTGACTTTGTAAAGGTTCTGAAAGAGTAGCAAGCAGAAGGGTCTCTCCTTTAGATCTTGGCAGAGCACTGGTTCTAAGAACTAACGATGAGTTATCATGTTTATATAAAGCATATTTTAATTCACGGATTATTAAGAAATATATCTAGAATAAGAATCTTGTTCCACATTTTAGTAGCCTCCCATTGGTTCCAAAGTAAGAGACTTAAAAAAAAAAAAAAACTGTTATCAATTATATAGGTATATATATATACCTATTGGTAGAATTTAAGGTCAAAAAAAAGACCAATAGATCACTTGATCTGCTCTTTCGTACCTCACAGCCCAATAAAGGCACATTTGCATTGAGGTAATTACTTTGGTAATTAGACGACTCCTTGGAACAATTTGCATGAATCATCCTTACTGTTAAATATATCTTCTCCTTTCTGACTTGAATTTGTCTGTCCTCAACTTTTAATCACTAATTTTACCATTCCTTTCTCAGATTTCCTTTCACTCTGAAATTACTTGCACTAAAAGTCACGGGTGGTCCATTTTTCTTACTTGTAAGTACACCCGATAAGTTTTTAAACCCTTCACTGTCCAGCATTTACTCAATCTCTTTAACCCTTCTGCTGCCTCTTTCCTGTATTTAAACAAACTTCTTTGCATAATGGAAATGATACTTCTATGCTGCCAGTGCTAACACTTTAACCAGTAAAGCTGCACTTGCTTTTTCACAGCTGCTCAGGCTGGTAGTCCTATTGCGGTCAGCTTCCATCACAGCAGTCCATCAAATATGAGAATCCAAACACGATTTTGCTACCTCCCACCCACCAGGAGCTCAGAATCGCTTAGATTCAGTAAGTTTCTAGACACCCTGCAAGGACAAGAAAAACTTTTAAACAAGACTCAAGAAATGCTTGTCAATAAATGCTTGGTGAAGGGGTAAAAATGAGTAACTCAGAATGCTTATCTCCATGGCTTTCTGCCAGAATCAGTTAATGAAATGGGAACTTTTTGTAGAAACAACGTTATTACTGTAAAACAGTGAAGTGGTAAGTTATTACCTTAAATAATTTTGCTTACAAGTGAAAAGGTGAAGGTTTATAAAGTACCATCAGGCAATTACTTTTAATATCAGCAGAGTTATGTTTCTTTCATAGCACAGAAATGTCTGATGGATTTTCTGCAAATTAAATGACTTTTTTTTAAATTCTCTATTTTACTTGTGTGCATATATCCTTGAGCCTTTGGACCCAATTTTTTCCATGTCATTTTTCTTTAATATTTGTTCACTGCACTGACAAGGGGATGACTATAGTATAGTTAATAAAATATTAAACACAAATGTTTGGAGATTGAAAAAGCGAACATCTTCCAATTCCCAAATCATGAATATCAACATAGCAGCTTGCCTCACGGTGTCAAGGTTTGAGTTCAAAAAGCAGACAAAGATTCCCATCCTATGAATAAATTAATATCTAGATTCAAAAAAAAAAAAGAGGAAGAGGCATGATCGTTGGGTTATCAGTTCAATAATCCCACATCACACCAGCATGTGCGAATTCAGAAGGTTGCAGTGACATCTTTGAAACAGGTATGCAGTCTTGCTGCATAGTCACTAAGTATTAAAGCAATTCCAAATAAATGTAACAGTTTTAATCGTAAAAAGATAGCAAGATCATAAAAATAAGAACAACTTCATCATAAGGGTATTTTTTTATCCTACATTTTCAGTTATTAACCAAAAATGCGTTTACTTTGTACAGTTTTTGTGTTCTTGTAGCAGTTCCACCTTCAGCCTCCCAACTTGCTGACACCTGGTGCTGGCCACAGGGACCCTCCTCGCTGGGGAGCCCGATCAGGCTGAGCGCGGAGGAGTCCGAACCCCTTCCCACAGCCCCGGCGTCTGCTCTGCAGCTTCCCCCCTCACCGAGCTCAGGCCACTTTGGCATCGAAGTTGAGTGTGTTTGTTTGTTTGGGTCTTCCTCATGTTGATCCAGAATCCTAAGTTTCAAATTCTTCAATTAAATGTTTTTCTCAAACGATTTCTTTCCAGCCCTCCGTTGCTGCCTGGCTACTCCCTTTCCACTCCTCTCAGCACGGGTGATGACACACACAGGCAATCTGAAGGAGCACTGGCATGAGCCACATGCGGCCCCAAAGGTAGGTGGTTTTTTTTCTCTTTCTCCATTTTATGCATATGGAAGCTTTTCCTGAGGTACATACAGGAAAGGAGCAACTAGAACAGCAAACCCAATCCAGCAGCTATTTCAAGTTATGTGTTAGAAGGCTAAAACTTGAACGTCCCTCCTGATTTTAAGACTCTGAGGTTTCTAAAATGAGTTTAGGCCCAGTGTAAGCCTTAAAACATAGTTGCACCCACCCTGCACATTGCAGGAAGCCCTATGGCATTCACCATGGTACCCCCTGCCCCTAGATTAGCACAGGAAGGAAAAGTGAGATGTGAGTAGGAGGGAAATGTAGCGCCCTCCAGCCAGAGCCCTAAACTGCCGGAGTGGGAGATGCTTGGGAACCCCACGGTGCCCACCGTCCTACAGTTCAGACATAGCCGCTTTGGGTTAATAATGTCCCTTCGCAGCAGTAAAGTCACCCCGATCAGTTTTGCCTCCTGAAAACCTCCAGGAGTAAAGAGGACTCGCCCTTTGCCTCTGGAAAGCGATTGTACCTTGACGTGAGAGCTGACAGCGGTTTCTCTCATGCTGTACCATAAAGTAAAACTGAACAAATAGGAGAGATTTTTTTTTTCTTTAGATATTTCAATGACTCTGTATTAAAATACTCTTGATATGCATGTATGTGTGTACCTATATATATAGTACCTTAAATAGCATATAGAAGAGTGTTCAGACATTAGTGCGTTTTAGATAACACTGTGATGAGGAAACTCTGGAGGCACCAATGAGGAATAGGTACCTTTAGTTCCTTGGCAAAATCTCACTTACAATAGCATATTCTTTGACATTAAACATTACCTCATGCAGGCTACATTTATATATTTAAAATAGAATTGAGATTTATTTTAAAGCTTTTGAGTCATTCTAGTGAGATTTTACCTATTCAACTCATTTTCTAGAAAACTAACCAGACTGAAAATCCAAGCTTTGATGCAGTATAGACTGTGGCTTTTAAAGGTGCAGACTTTGATGTGTAGGAAGGGCAACTAAGGTTTAATTTCAGAGGAGTATTGATTTTTCTCATTTATTGCTATGAACTGGCTAAATGCCATATCTTTCTATAGATGACAGTTTAGCAACTTGGAAGAAATAATACATGCTCTTGAACACTTAAGCTTTAAATAAGTAAATAAATAAATAAATAAAGCAGGTTTGAAGAAAAAAAAAAATCAGCTCTAATTAATTTAACCTGCATTTATTTCAAGGAGCAAGAGCAAATTTCTATTGCAGGTCTATAACCTTCAGTCTAGCCCAGGCTCTCGGTTTGTGTGGATCTGGCACCTAGGAGTCTTTTCCTGACCAGCTTTCCACCCCTCGTTTGGCACCCCGCAGCTGGAGGGCAAGGAAAGGGAACCCTGGCAGCATTTTGTACTCCTGCTGTTCAAGACAGCGAACACCAGAACACCTTGGGACTGCTAAGCAACAGATATTCTCACAGAATGAGGTGAAGTAGAAGAAAAAAACATTACATAAAATGAAAGCAGATTAAATGAGTAAGCACTTATGACCTATGCTCTTTCCCTTTGCAATTATATATTTGCTTTAACCCCTCCCTATTTCCCCCTCTCTCCTTAGTTCTGTAAGATGTGTTCACTCCTAATAGAATGTGTAATACGTGAACATTAAAGAGGGTTGGACTTGTTTTTCAGATGAATATTGTGAAGACCCAATGATTGCTGCAAAACAAATCATTATTAATTGATCTATACTGTATCACAAGGATTAGTAATTTCCTTTGCAGATAGTTCTCTTGTTCTGCACCTACAGTTTATTATTTTAAGGTCTCAACACCTACACCTTTTAATTTTGCTATGAAATGTTCTGCAACTTCACTTTTCTGTTATCACTTTGTGTTTTGCAGGCAAGTATTGATTTAATTTACAAGCATTCCAGTGTTCTCTAGCTGCAGTGCTTCAGTTTGTATCCTTTTTATATAAATACATCTAAATCTCTAGAAAATTGAAATGCTACACCAGTAATACCTGCTTCTACTTAATATGTCAAAAATGTACTTTTATAGCTGAACATAAAAAGACATTCAGATTATTGACGTTTAACTGTAAAGAATATGAGACTACCATTATTTACAAGTGGTTTATTACTTTCTTTTATGAATAGGTTTAAAGAACTTTGTTAATTATATGCTGTATGAGTGCAAAAAAGCCTCTACTTATACATTTTAAATGCCCCTTTTTCTGTATAATTACCTTTAAAGTAAGATGAGCATTACTGCATTGCATTAAATTTATACTCTGATATGTTCTCTGAATACGCCATAAATGCGGAGGTTCTCTCTCGCTTAATAGAATTTCACTTTTCTCTTCTAGAGTTTCAATATTTCAGAGGTCTTTTCATTTGATTATACATGCAAATCACTTGGGAGACCTAATACACTGATCTAAAAATTACTCGTTCCTGTATAACCAACTTAATCTCATCTACAGCTAACAAGACTTTCAAAACTGCTTCCAGTTCCTCCACAGAATTGCTCTGCTTCTCTTAAATACAGCCCTACATATCCTGGCATCCAGCTAAGCTGTAGCCAGCACCCTGCAAGGTCACAGGCAGATTGGTGTTTATGTAAAATACAAAGATTTAAATAGCTTCTGAGCATTTTGTTCTTCCTGTTTTTTAACGGGGTAGCAAAATGCCCAGACGAGGCAGCCTGCATAGCCAGGGGTGCAGCCATATCAAGAGCCGTGTCGTGCCAGGGAAAATCACCCGTTTAGGCAGGAAGGCAACCTTGTGGTAGGACTACGGGGAAAAAAAAAAAAGAATTAGGGCACTAAGTAATTTTAGCAAAGATTTGGGGGATTAGTACCATTTCAGATTAAAAGTATTAAGTATAATCATTAACCAGCTGTCTTCTTACTATTGCCAGTGTGTAATTGGCCAGGTACACATAGTCTTCTTTCTGCTACCCTTGTTCTGAGTACTATTTTCTGCCCTGACTATCAGTCAACCTACATTCTATGTAAGATACTCCTCAGAGTAAACAGAATTCTGTCACAAACCAATGAAACTCAAACTCTGGAAAATCCATAGGTAACAATTAAGATATGTAAGAACAAAAGCTAGAAGCAAAGTGCTAAAGAAGAAAATAAATTAACTCATGGAAACTTGGTATTTTTCCAAAATGAAGCAAGGACCGCAGAAGTAGAAAAGCAATTTGAAAAGGAAATTTAAATAGTTAGTATGGCTAAATCAAAAATTTGAAGCTAGTTCCAGGCTGCAAAAAATGTAAGATCTAAAAAACCTGGGGCAGGAAATTATTTGGGTTTCGTAAGGTATGGGAAAACAAGAGATAACTACCTAATGGTCTTCTATATAGAAAGTTCAGCATAGTCCAATAAAGAACAAATTACGCCCTTTTGCTGCGTTGTACCAAATTGTATAACCAATAGGAGCACTATACCAAGCATCACCTAGACTGTGACCTGGGTCACAGCAGAAAAAGTACAGCTGGACAGAGAGCTGGTTTCATCGCATCCATCATCCAAAACACATCAACTGTAGCTCCTCCTTTCACCCAAAAGAGCACATCAAAACACACTGACTTCTTTGCATTTTAGAGAAGTGGTTTTTAATTGGTTTAACCTGGAAAAAAAATAAAGTTCCTTTTTTTATAAAGAACTAGGATGAAGTAGGGCTAAATACTGTTATAAAAGAATAAAAATCTTTTCTTAAAATCTTCTTACTTGAACAGAGTAAAAATATACCTCAAAATAGAATATTGATTGCATTAGTAACTTTGTAGAAATTATTAGACTCTCTGATGAAGAACAAACCTGAGAAAGACCAGGTTTTCCTCAGGAAAATGACAGTGGTAATTTACTTACCTTCCAAATTTTCTAATGCTCTTATGCTTGTCCTTCCCTCTTTTTTTTTTGCTTCTGATGTTATTAAGAATTTCATTATGTTTTACAGTATGAAATTTTAATTGCAGTTGTTGATTTTCCATTATCCTGACCTTTGTGGGGGGGGTTGGGGTTAGTAGGAGTTAAAAAAAAAAAAGATTATTTCTTGGTGACATCTGGATAGGAAAAAGGGCTATTAATGGGTGAATGAATGTCACTTGGTTGAGGGTAAAACAGATTATCCAATCATTTCTAAACGGACTACTTTCTGTTCTGAGAAAGTGCTAACAGAACTAAATAGAGATGACCGGAAAAATGAAAGAAGAGTACATATTGGATACTTTCAACTTACCTACAGCTCATTGTACTTTTGAATTTATGGCAATTTGTGATAAGCTAGGATCCCTTCACATTAAAAAAGTTAAAATTATCACTATATTCTAGAAGATATACTTGAAATTTCAACAAGAGAGCTGCAGTCAAAAAGAAGTACGGAAGAGCTGTTGATATTAGAGGAAATAGTTCTATAAAAGGTAGAGAAATAGATACATTGAAAGTGTTCAAGGCAGGAGAAAAAGTTTGATAGTATATGAGACAAAATTAAAATGATCGATTCTAGTAGAAAAGAGCTAAAATAATTGTGGACTAAAAATAAAATAAGAAAGATCAAAGTAAATAGAAAATGTAATTGAGTTTAAAGAAATTATGATAAACAGAATGCAAGTGCAAAGCCTCCACAGTTATAGCCAATTAATTCAATAGATATTTTAAACATTTTATAAATAGTTTATTTGTTTGTTTTTTTGTGCTTCTTCACAGCATGAAGTGGCTCTCGCCTCTATGCGCCATTTCTGCCTCTTTGTGCCTAAGAGCTCTTCCGTGGCACCCCTGCTTCCTTCCACCTCTCATGCTCCAGATCACTGCATGGGATCTACATTAGTAGCCACAGATTTTCTAAGATATGTGTTCAGGCCACTGCAGCTGGACCCATCTTCGCGTTCAGCTCTGTGTCCGTGCAATCAAGACTTTGCTGCTGGTCAGCTGCTCGTGCTGCCTATGCAGCCTTTCTGCATGGAGCATCTCTGGTGATGCTTTTCCAGTTGACACCCAGGTCTTGTCTGTCAAATCCAAGTTTCATGTGTGTATGACACCAAACAGAGCCTTGTGCCGTTCTTTGCAGAGTTCTTTTTATAATGGGACAATTTGGGGGAATGCAAAATAATGGTTGGCCCCAGCCACCAAGAAATGCAAGAACTTAAATATTTTTGGAACTTTTATTAAATATCCTTGTCTCTAATCTTTGATACTGTGATTAATTAGAAATTCACAACTGTTTTTAATAGGATACTTGACATCTTTATCTATAAAGCACTTTTCCTTCGCAATGCTACCACAGTGACTGAAGAAAAAGTGAAAAGAGGCAGTCTAAGAGCTAAGGCCACTAAACATTGCCCCATAAAACTCTATTTTATATTCCTGCTGAACTCAGAAGCTAGAAGAAGCACACCTTTTCATGTGTTTTGTATGTAGGGAAAATCTTTTATTACACTTTTTAATGCATTTAATACAAAGTATTTCTGTATGGTGCAATGGTGCTTGGTGCAAAGGCACACCATGGGTTCTGAAAGCTCTGTGTTCTAGCAGACACTCCTGAGTTGCTCACAAAGTTGCATGTGTTATTGTCCAAAGGTGTTTTTGCTTTGTATTAATGATGCTGAAGAATGTTCACTTTCCCTAATGCTATAGCACAAGAGCAGGAAACTATCAAGAACTAGTGCTGTGAGATACTTCTGCCAATGCATTGCCATGTTTCTAAAGGAAAACTGAGCTATACGTTAACAACCCTTTGTTTTCTGGTTGCCTTCCTCTCTCTCTTATTTTTTTTTTAACTAGTTCAACTCACATTTAGAACAACAAAACGTCCAAGGAAAGCATACGTGAATGTTAAAAAATTACAAGATTTGCGCATCGTTCTTTGTAAGTACTGTTCTACTTCAGTAATGTATTTTTAAATGAATCGCTTGAAAAACTGCCTGCAGTTAGTGGATGTAAGTACATATAATATTATTCTGGCCGTTCTCCGTGTAGATATAGACATTGTAGTCTCTAGTAGCTGCCTTTTTAAAAAATTCACTGATGACTTATTAGTAGGCAAAAGACCATTGATGATATCTGCAGACCTAATGCTTTTGATTTAATCATCGTGTTCCCTTGATTAAAGAAATTGCTCTTCTTTGGTCAATTATTCCTACTATTGCCTTTTGTAGATTTACTTGGACCACCATAGAAATGTTAAAAAGACAAATTCTTAAAAAAAAAAAAAAGTATTTGAAAATGTTGATTGACCCTTATTTGTGCTGACAGAAACAAACATTCAATAAGAAACAGTGCTCTAAGCTAAATACACAGCCCAATAAAAGACAAATTCTTACATTGCTCAGCGTTTGCCCAGCATTGCTCAGTTCATCAGAACTGGTCTCTGTAGCCCTGCGTCTCAGCAGAGGTGAGAAGAACCTCAGGACTGCTCTAAATGATGCATTTCCAAAACAACTATCCACTAGCTGAACAGNAAAAGACAAATTCTTAAAAAAAAAAAAAATGTATTTGAAAATGTTGATTGACCCTTATTTGTGCTGACAGAAACAAACATTCAATAAGAAACAGTGCTCTAAGCTAAATACACAGCCCAAGAGTCTGTTTTGCCCAGCATTGCTCAGTTCATCAGAACTGGTCTCTGTAGCCCTGCGTCTCAGCAGAGGTGAGAAGAACCTCAGGACTGCTCTAAATGAAGCATTTCCAAAACAACTAACTATCCACTTGCTGAACAGTCTTGCACATGGTTTATGCTGACAATATGATGTCTCAGCTACAACTGGATACTGTGAGTCTGTCACAAGGTGGCCTGGGCTTCCTATCAGGAAAAGGTCTTTCCACTGGGACCGTGGACACAGCACTGCCCAGCAATCCTTAGTTATGTCTTTGCCTTTGTACAAAGTCTTACCAAAACAGCCTAGCGCACCGGGCAGGATAAGGTTTTACTTTCTCCATACATCAGCTCATCTGTGTCTTTGAGGACCGAGATGTCCCAAGGCAGGAGATTTCTACTCTGTGCTGGCCTGTTTGGATCACCTGTGCAAAAGTCTTCTGCCCTGGGAAGTCTTGCATGGCCAAGCCTATCAACCCTGTTTACTGCCTCAGATAGCAGAGGCCAAAACTCTGTGATTTCCAGAAACCTTCTAAAATCATCCATGCGACTCTGTCCCCCACTACAGGCAATGACAAATCCAAATGACATCAACGAAGCCAATGTCATCGGTGTAACTAGTTACATGACACTATGCCAAGCAAACAACAAGCTGTAATCCCAGCAGTTACATTTGCATCCTACCTGTTTACATGAGCCTCTTTTCCTGTGAAATCTTCTGACAGTGCAGATGCATTATTTCTGCTTTGAAAAGCTCAGTAGGATTTTACAAGCTTACTCACTTACCCTTACTGAGTTAAACTACATCTTATTCAAAAGTCTTTTTTTTTCCTGTTATGAACTGACACTCTTCTTCACTTCATGTACCATGAAAACATTTCTGAATCAAGCGAGTTTAGTCATGTAGATTTATTTAACATATTGCATGCTTAGAAACCTGCAGTTTTATTTTTGTTGTCTTTGTTCCTGCATCTTGCAGTTGAGCCTGTATCTTTCTCACAAGAAATCATTTTCTTTTAAGCTAGTTATATGTAATCCGCATTAAATATTGAATTTGTAAAGAAACACAGGGGCTCTTGTCCTCACAGCAAAATGCTTGGGAGCCAAGAAATGCAACCACTGATCTGTCTGCTTCTGTGCCATAATATACGCATTATCTTATATATACAGCTAGCTCTCTGCTAGCTAGCTCCCAAAGAGCCAAATGACCTCATCACAAGATTCGGTCATGGAATCATACAAACTAGAGCAGTTAATTACTAATGAGACCATCTAAGCTACCTTGCTTCAAAGCTAAATTACTTCTTAGCACATTAGCTTTGATAATTCAACCAAACTTTTTTTTTAAATTTCCCAGATGATAGAACTTCTACTGTTATTTTTTTGAATTATTTAGCTAAGAGATTCTACCTATTAGAAATGTTTCAGATACTCGGTTTAATTTTTCCCACATTTTATTACTTTAGTGTTATGGACAAACTTTCCTTAAAAACTCCTAACTTTAAAGGGTTATCTTCATAAATATGTTATACATATTCAACTTAAAAATGATTGCCAGTGATTTTTCCTATTGGTCAAAGTGAGTTAAACATTTTAGGTCTGTTGTTAAAAACTTGAAAACTTGATAAGATTTTTTTGTATTGAATCTGTCACTTGTCTCCCTATGACAAACACTTGTCCAGATTAGTAGTGCCTTAAATTCTTTACCATATAATGGCAGCTGGTATTACTACAGATTTCTCTTCCTGTGGCATATGCGTTCAATACTGCTGTTTATTATATAGCTTGAGTACTTTAAGATAGTCAAAATTTTGCAGCAAGTGTGCAAGGTTCTGAGCCAGACTCAAATTTAAAACAAAGAAAACATTTCAGTGTCAGTGCCATGATTCAAATGCTCTTTTCTCAGCTAAGATGGACTCATAACTAGCATATTTTGTTACCATGCCTTCAGCAGATGTATCCAAAGTGTCTCACTCCACAGTCAAAAAGCTTTCTTAGTGGAATTTTCGAAAGTATTTATATGCATTAGGAGCACAAGTTCCACTAATTTTCAATTAACATCCATTTTATTTTAGAGAGGTTTTTTTTGCATATTTATATGTCTGCACATCAGTTCTCATAGCTACTGTACTGCTGATCCATCTGACTGTCTGTCAGTCATCCCCTCTCATAATTTCTGGAATTGCTGGCCAGGTTCAGCCGAAGATGACAAGAAGGTCAAAGCTCTAAAGAGANAAGTGTCTCACTCCACAGTCAAAAAGCTTTCTTAGTGGAATTTTCGAAAGTATTTATATGCATTAGGAGCACAAGTTCCACTAATTTTCAATTAACATCCATTTTATTTTAGAGAGGTTTTTTTTGCATATTTATATGTCTGCACATCAGTTCTCATAGCTACTGTACTGCTGATCCATCTGACTGTCTGTCAGTCACCCCCTTTTTTAGGGTCAAAGCCCTAAAGAGATTTCTCACAACTGTCAGTAAAACCAGGACACAGACCCAAACTAATGCCCCACGAAGAATAAAACACCACTCACGGCTCAACAGTCGGTTTTACTGTTGGACTCCTTGCTAAGGAGCCAGCACGGATTCTGCCGGCAGGTCAGCGCAAAGGTAGCTCTGGAGCTTCAGCGTTCACCTCTCGTGCAGACGTGAACGTCAGCTGAGGGCGCTGCAAAGGGAGGTCTGCTGGAGCCCGCAATAAAGGTGAGCGTAAACAGGCAAAGCTGCTGCAATGGGGCAAAGGAGGAGACATAAGAATGACAAATACAGGTGCTCAAGAGATCATACTTCGTTACTTCTGCTGCTCCCAGAACAAATTGCTTTGTCTCTTTCTATTAACACAACAGAAGCCAAAACACAACCAAGTAACTGTGACAATAAAATGACTCCTTATTACAATGAATTTCGAACAATGGTAGGAAGAAGAAATAAGCTCAGTGCTAAAATAAAATGCATTCTTGTATGGATTATAGAGCTTGAACACGGCCAGCTAAGTGATCACGCTATAGAATTATGCAGAGGAACTTGAAAGAGATCTACAGCTATATGATATTGCTGCTAATGTGATAGCATCTGAGGAGTCTGTCTCAGCACCTCGCTGTGCTCAGCACAGTGCACATAGAGAAAACAAATGTTTTCCACTTCCCCGGTGATTTTTCATCCATCTTCTTTCATGGCTCCTGAATCTGTACTTAAGGATAATCCCAGGGAGTGAAAAGGAAAACCTTATTCACAGCAAACACCCAAAGAAACCTACCATTAATCCAGTTCCCTGTAACAGCTATTTTGGTGATTATTTTACCAGCTTTTTTAGTGGCACAGAGATAAGATGACTGTGTGAGGAACCTCAGAGTGGTCCCAGTAGTATTCTGTCAACTTACTGTCGATTTTCACTCCTTCTCGTGCCACCCCTGTCAAGCTAGTAAAACCGGATGCTCTGTTACTGATGTGGTGAGATCAAGTTGCTTCGAAAATGCAGTGCTGGGTCTGTGCGCAGTTAGAGGACATTGGGCTGCTGGGCTCCCCGGCTGGCCCCATCCCAGGCAGTAAATGCATCTCAGAACAGAATTAAAACCGAATCAAGTTGGTTGGTTTTTCCCTTTTTAAGAAAAGAAAAAGGTGTTTGTTTCGAGACGGAAAATAAAAATAGTAATTATAAAAAACGAAGACTTTATAGTTTTAGAAATAAAATGCATAAAAAAACCCATGCTACATGTCTTTTATTGCAGAACCTAGTAAGACATAATGCAGAACCATTCAATCAAGAAAAGATTTTGAGAGTTCCTTTTCTTTAAAAAAACAAGTAATATGAGAAAACTTAACTGCTATGGACACTAAAAGAACCTAAATCAGGCATCACTTCCACTCAAAATTGTAATGAGGTTACCTAAAAAGAACAGATTTTTTAGGAACAAAAAAGTCTTCATTTATGTTTTCTGAGAGTTTAGGAAGCCTTTGAGCTTCCTAGAAACTCCCTTATAATTTAAAGCCCTCCTCGCAAAGGCTTCCTGGGGCCAGAACTGCAGCAGGATCTGGGGCCTGTGGAGATGTTGTGATAAGTCCCCTCCCAGGCACCTTTCACTGCTGTGCCGGTTCCCAGGCGCCTCATCACTTCCCTTTGGTCATCTCCCTTCGGAGGGGAGCAGCAATTCAGCGGGAGCCTCTACCTGCAGGGTTGAAAGGCTCCTTTATCGGAAGGGTCGGGAAAGGGAGCTGCAGAGCAGTCTCCATGAGTCTCCTGGTCTCCTCCAACCACTGCTGCAATGTATTTTGCAAGCAGGTGGACAGTGTGTTCGCCCTGTTGCAGGGTATTTTGCAAGCAGCTGAACGGTGCCTTCCTGCTGAAGGTGAAGCCCAGGCAGCGCTTCCTGCTCCTCAGCAGTGGGGTAGCAGTGGGTCACAGTCTGCATAGCTGTGGGCTCAAACATATCCTTACCCACAGAGGAAGCGTTTTATCCATTTTGTGTCACCTCAATGCTGTATTAAAAATAAATAAATAAATAAATAAAAAGAAAGAAAGGAAAGAAAGAAAGGATAAAAAAAAATAAAAGGCAGGCTAGTTTCAGACAGTGTCAAAAAATCACCACAGTAAGGCATTATTCAAAGTACGTCCTTTAAAAACTTCACGGGCATAAGAACGTTCCACACTCAATAGAAAATAGCTATAGCTTGGTCACAACTGAGGAAACGCAGCAGAGAACTGTTTGTGATAAAGCAAAAGATCTCTTTTTTCCCTCCTTTCATGGCCCCTTCCTTTTATGCTCTGGAGGTTCTTAATGAAAAATGTGCACTCAAAAGATACATATGAGCTTTTTACAGTCTAGCGTGAGCAAAGAAGTAGCTATTCATGGAGGCAAATGCCCAGCAGCTTATTTGAAATACTGTTCCTGCTGATAGCAGAGTGGCATTCAGAACAGGGAGTTTGTGTTTGGACAAAGAATTTTGATAGTTACTATGCGATACAGCAAGAAGAGAATACAAAGGAAAGCAATGAGAGGAAGGCAAGGACAGTGCTGATGTGGTCCCATCAGAATTACTATTATTACCAAAGTTTTCAGGTGTGATTTGTCTATCAGTGCACCGTATCTCCAGCACCCCTAATGATGCTGACAGACAGTGCAGCCCTGGCAGGATGATGTGGGCACTGCTGATCAGGCTCTGAGACTTTCTCAATCATCATGGTTTCTTCTGCTCTTCTGCATCGTGCTCCAGTTCCCTAAGCAGAGTCAAGCTTCCAAAGTCAAAAACACATCCCTAGCAAAGCACGTAAGCCCCAGCAATAGTCTCACTGGCTACAGAGGAGCCAGTGGAGGGTAGGTGTTTCCCTGCTCTCTGAATCCAGCCCTGGTTGCTCATCTGCATGCATAAAGATGCCACAGAACGTTTCCAGTGAACACTTGCCTATTTTTAAAAAATGTGTTTAGCCAAAGAAACATAATTAAGAAATCGTATTTGGGCTTCACTTAGTTTACAGCTAGATTTCAAGGAAAACCAAATTACAGAACTTTGTCAAGTTGTTCAGAGCAATACAACCAGAGGGGACCATATTATGACATTCTCATCTTTCCCATAAAGGTCCAGAAAAGGGTACAACTCCATTCACTAAAATGCAATTCTTTCTTGCTTAGAAGAGAATGTCTTTAAGTACGCTATAAAATGTGATGCTGGCATGGCCTTTCTGGCTTTCTGTTTGTTTTAAGGAGGGTCACAACTTTCTTGTCTTGTCATCTTCATTTGTCATAGCAGCTAACAGAGGAGTCATCTTTGTAGTCAGTTCACTTGGTTTTGTGTTTGGCAAGTCACAAAACAAAGCCATTTCAATAACGTACAGCGGAATTATTAAAAAATTTAAAATAAAATTATTTTTTCAAAATAATTATAACTTCTTTTTTTCCTCTCTGGCCAAGCACTAAGGGTCCTGTATGCTAGTTCGATTAATGTAGTTACTTATGCCATGCAACACTACTGAAATCAATGGGACTATTTATGGAGTCATTTGCTATTCAAAGGGCTTGATTCTCTGATTATTTATTCTGTTTTTTCACTGGTGTTACTCTGCTCAGTTGAACAGAGTTACTTCTATTTAAGCTGACGCAAAAGAGACTACACTCAAAGGTGACAGAATCTGGCATGAAATTGCTTTGTAAATAGTTGCTTCAAAATGAAGAAAAATAATGACTTTGGAGAACCACAAATCACAATTTAGCAAAAGAACCCACTCTGGATTTTGCAAGTTTAGGGGGATATTCCAAACAAAAATCAGTGCTCAAAGGTAGCATTATTTTCGAGGCTCGAACACTCACCGCATTTGACAAATAGCATCTGTCTGGAATTAGGTCTTGCCTGGCTGATGTCATCAAGAGACCTTAAACAGAGCTCGGGTTTCACTGTGGGGAAGGAGCCCTGCGAAGGCATTTGCTAACAGCGTTCTGCATTTTGTAACGCAGGGGTGCCCATCTCAACACGCTTAAACCATTTAACCCGGTCTACCCCCAGCTTTGGCCAGGACATCTCAGCGGGGGCTGA
>VWPW01003393.1:813581-886372 GCA_013389825.1 Crypturellus undulatus | reverse complement strand
GGCCGGGGCCGCTGCGGGCGGGCGGCGCTGCGCGGAGCTCCGCGGCCCGCGGGCTGGGGGCGCTCTTGCCTAGCGGGAGAGCCGGGGAAAGGGCCGCGCGGAGCTTGGCCGCCCTCGGGCAGCCGGTGCTCGGTGTCTGCGCGAGGCCCCGCTCGTCTCTCCGGCACTCACCTGCCCGCTGATAACAACGCGTTTGCCAGGCGACGGGCATTTGGGGAGCCCTCCCCCCTCTCCTCCGGGAAAGAGGGACCATTTGAGAAGTGTCCTCCGTGCGGGGTCGCGTGCGAGGCTTGGTCGTCGCAAAGAGATGCGCGCTGCAGCAGGGAATTGCACTTCGGGATAGTGTCCTACGCCTGTGGCCTGGGCCACGGTGTTCCGACACGAAAACATGGGGCAAAATTCGCCTCTACCGAGGAAAAAAAAAATAGCGAAATTACTAAAAAAAAAAAAAGGCAAAAGGGAAAAATCCAAAACGCCATAATAAATATTTATTAAGAAAAAAATAAAATACTTTTAAGACGATAACAACCCACGACTTTTGTTATTTTGCTCCTTCCCCAGGCCGTGTAACAGAATACAGTGTCAGACTAGTGAATTAGACTGCCAGCAAGAGGATTTACTATTCTCGGGGAAATGAATGCAAAGTCCATTTCAAAGAATTATCTCTAGGGAGTCCTCCGAGTTTATTTGGGGTTATCCGTGATTTGAGAGGGAACACTAAGCGAGAAAGGGTCTGAGAAAAGCTTTGCCTTTGTCACCCTACCCCGAAGTGAGTAAAGCATCCCTGTAAAGTTAGCTGCAAAGAACTGCTTAACCTAAGCCCGGAAGGTGAAAGCTCTCCTCGCACCAACCCGCCTGCCCGCGGAGCCCGTGTTTCCAGCCACAAAAGAGGCACGAAGCCCACACTCTCCTGGATTTGCTTTCCGTACTGGGGAATTCAGAGCGCTTTGGGACTGATTCCGCGGAGGCAGCTTCTCCAGGGAGGTGGGAGCCCTTTCTGCCCCCCGGGGCTCTGCCATGGGCTGCAGCAGGAGCCGCTCGCGGGAGCCGAGGGACCTGGGCGGGCGGGAGGGAAGGAAGGGAGTAGGAGACACGAGGGACGAGTTCGCCGAGCTCCCCGCTCCCTTGGAGACCTTCCAAAAGGAGCCTTCGTCCCGCGCTCTTCATTAGGGAGAGGAAGAGGAGTCGCCCCCCCCGCCCCGTCCTTGTCTTGTTTCCACCCAGAAATGATCTGACTGCGAGTATTTAAGATTAGATTGCCTGTTAAATTAATCATATCCAAGAGCACAGAGGTATCTGCCAAAAAATCTGGCCGAAGTCTGGTTATCGAGTGAAAAAAACGAGATTGTTTGTCAGCTAGAGAGGACAGCCTTTAAATGAAATGAAAATGCTGAGTTCTCATATAAATAAGCAAAATCCCTGTTCTAAAGCACTGCTCTTCCCAGAAGGCTGTAATACTTTTCAGAATTTAATATGGGGATTATTCACCAGTCCCCAGACTGTTCTTTTGAGGCAAAAATCCCAGGGATGTTGTGAGACGGTTGCTTTTCTCTCCTTCCCTCAGCACACACGCAAACACAACCCTATTTCTAAAAGTGTGTGCGAGGTGGGAGTCTCCTCCGACCAGACTTTTCCCCAGATCCCTAAAACGCAGCCAAGCTGGGACAGGCGTGCGCGGACTCAGCCTCGGAGCGGCCAGTGCAGGGATGTGGACAAAAGCATCACATAAGCGCTCACATTTCTGACACGCCGCGGCTCAGAGCTCTAGTGAGAAGTAAAGCTCCCGTCAGCTTTGCGAACTGCCCTTCCGATGGCGAGAGCTCTGGGATGCGAGAGCCACGGTGATGTTGAACGGCGAGTGGGTTCCTGTTAGGGGGTCTTGTAGACACTCTCATGGGCCTGTGAGAAAACACGTGTGAAGTACGCAAATAATAATAATAATAATAAACACCAATGCTCTCTCTCTAAATATATTGCCCTTTTTAGTTATTGTGATTTTGGTAAGCTATTGTCTGAAAAGGCAGCACTGCTTGTTCCTTTCCCCGATTGCTTGTTTATGGAGCAAAGTTGTTCGTTTCTCCGAGAAACAAAGTTACCTCTAGTCGGGTCACTGGGACCATGTGCATTCAGGTGGAGCCGTAGGAATTATTAGTTCCTTTTTTTTTTTATTAAATCGGTGAAGATAAAAGTGCTAATAATTAAATATAGGTCTTCCTGCCTGCAGGTTAGAACAGCAATATCGATTATCTCTTCATCAATCAGACAAGTGTTGGCTAGCTGGCTATTGATTAGCGTGTTTATTTATGCAGAGCTTTAGGTATTTGCTTACATATTTCGGTCCCTTTGTCTGCTAATTATTATACCAGGTTGGTTTGAAAGAAAGAGCTTAGACTGGGAAACACACTTGACAGATCCATTCTTAGCTAACCTGATAGTGGATTATTGCAATCCAATAAGTTTAACAAATTACTTATACGTGCTTGCCTTTTGAGCAATTAGGAAACCGTTTCAGATTAAAACCCCTCGTTACATTCGGGGTCGGCTCGCTTAAATAAAGAGACTTTCCTCTTAGATATTTTCGAGATGGAAAATATCTAAAAAAGGGTTTTCTGCGTGCGCGGCGTTTGCACGGGAGCCGATGTTGGTGTCGCCTTGCGAGCTCTCGCCTCACCTTGGGAGCGTAAAACACCTTCCCGCAGCACAGCGGCCTCCGGGATTTTCTCACAGATGGAATTTCAGAGTCGGCAGTGATCTGGATATGAACGGCGGCAGGCAGTTTAGTAAGAAAAAGTTCGGTATTCGAGAATACCCGAGCGCTACAAAGAACACTGTATTTGTTTTTTAAAACTTGTTAATTTAATATTGTGAAACTAAAAAAAAAAAAAAAAAAGAGAGAGAGTGAAAATAAAAAGAAAAAAAAATCACCCCAAATTCCGGCCGCCCCTTCGGAGCTCCGCTGATATTTTCCTATATTTTAGCGCACTTCCTTCCAAAAGGGACGGGGCGCCGCGGCCGCCGGCGCGGAGGCCCGCGGAGCGGGAGGCGCCTGCGGGGCCGACGAGGTGTCGAGCCCGTGTCGAGCAGCGCCCGCTCTTCCCGCTTGACTTTTTGCTCTTTTTTTTTTTTTTTTGGCGTGGGGGGTGCATTTCCCCCCCACCCGGTTTCCCTCGAGCCAGCGCTCTCCTGCAGCCGCCGGGCCGGACGGCCTCGCCTCGGTGGATCACAGGGATAAGTGATCTCTCCCCTCGGCCCGCCGTGGAGCTGCCCGCGCGCGCTCGAGTCTCAGCGCGCTAAGTCCTTCCTGTGAATGAACGAGAAAACACTCGACAGGTCGTGAATAATCGTTTTAATGAGTGTGTAAAAGCGTGCGACGGGGTGCACGGAGCTGTCGGGTTAAACAAACAACTTGTACCCTGACGAAATCCGATTGTTAAAGTGCAAAGTGGTGTCAGTCCAATTTCCATCCCAGTTCTAAAAACCACAGATCTAAGTCGCGGGAGTCCAATTTTCCCCATTAAAGAAAAATAACAATATTTTCTGAACGTAAGTGCGATCGTCTCTAATGTTAGCCTTTGCTAAACAAGAAAGACCAGCTGAATAGCGCAAGATGTCAAACTATTTTCTTTCTTTCTTTTTTTTTTTTTTTTTAGTTATTTTTAAGAGTTGAATATAAAAGTGTGCATTTGACATTTTCCTAAATATTATCAGATCAATGAGGTAAATATTTTCTTTTTTTCTCTCTCCCCCTCCTCCCCCGTGTGTGTGTTTTTTCACAGATCACTGGAGGTAAACATCGAATTAATTGGATCTGAATGACTGAGGTTGGTAACTTTGTATTGAACTGGGGTTATCTCTGACAAAATGTCCAGGTGCTTACATTTCACACAGGAATTCCAGGTAATTCTGGAAAAGACAGAACCAGAGAACGCACAGGATTACATTAAAATGGTGTTGGAGTATTTACAGTCCTGTATACTCAAAGTTCGACTTATCTTGCTCCCGTGAGTGCAGGTAACCCAAGGTTCTCTGTCACAGTCTATAGGCAAATATAGAGCACACAAATTCCGGAGATATATTCTTATTTGGAGGCGATAATCGTTAGAAAACCTGCAATGAGAACAGCCAGGTTTGTTTCCTTTACAATTAGAATGTCTTGGAGTATTTGCAAATGCCACCAAAAAATCTTCAACAGTTTCTTAGTTTTTGGTTTATGTATATATATAAGTGTATATATATATATATTTCTTTTTTTGGTGGGTGCAGATGATAATTTAGTGAAGTTAGTGAGGTGTCTTACTAATATTTATTGTTGCTGAAGATTTCTGGACCGAGCAAAAGTCTTGTCCTCTCTGAGGAAATTCCTTTTGAGACGTACCCTTCTTTTCTTTGAAAATACCAGTTGGAGAAAAGTGAACAGAACAATTCAGGCTGAAAACCAAAACTTTGAAAAATGCTCATAGGATGCTTTCTTTTAAAACTCTTTTTTTTTCCTGAAATAATTTAGGATGGTAGAAAATATACGACGTATCAAAATAACTTACTAGGCTACTACTGCTGCAGTCTTGTAATTGGGACTCAGCGCTGTTTCCAATGATGCAAATGGGAAAATTTATCTTTAATATTAGTGGGAGTCGTCGGATCTGGCGCTTCTTGGACTGAATTTGCAGAACACTTTATTCTCAAGTCGATATCCAGTATACGCAATATTTTGATTTAAATACTAGATTTTTTTTCTCTCTCACCAGCGTAATTTCGTGCTCTGCATCAGGAACAATGTAGGCAGGAGCAGTGAGCATCGTTCAGGCTCGTGCTCCTCAGCGCGGCTCTCTGCTTTTTTTTTTATTCCCTCCCTCTTTTTTGGAAGTGTTCTGCCGAAAGTGGGGCTAAGAAAGAAAGAAACAAAGAAACAAAGGAAGAAAGAAGAGAAAATAGGGAAAGCAAAGAAAGGAGAGAGATTGGAAGAGAGATAAGGGAAAAAAAAAAAAAAAAAAAAAAAAGCCTGGTGGATCTGGTAGCTGCTCCATAACTCATGAACCTCGCGGTCACAGAGGAGCAGCATTTAACAGGCGTACGAGGCAGGTCATGGTTTGGAGCTCCGTGTGGCTCGGGACACGCCGCGGGGCCCGTGTCCCCTCGTGGGGAGGGCGCTTCCCTGAGCCCCGCGCGCGGAAGGGGCGCGGGGGCAGCTCCGCGCCTCAGGCACGGAGCAGAGGGAAGGCAGGGCTGCATCGCAGGGCTGCATCCCGGGAGCCAGGGAGCATCCGTCATCCCGGTGGAAAAAATAACGCCCTCCTCCTGCATCTGCAATTTCCTTTGAAACAAAAAAAAAACCCCAAAACAACAACAACAACAACAACAAAAACCCAAAGGAAAAAAAAATCACGAGGAAAATGGGCATGGAAGACAGAAAAGACCTATCAATTTCCTTCTGCAGTTCTGCTAATAAATAAACTTCTAAATGTTAAAAAACATTCTATCTGTCACATTCACAAGATAGGTACTGTAAATTCTTGTTGCAAATATACAAACAGAGATGCAAGAGGTTGCCTCTGTTTTTGTATATCTTTCTCTCAAGAAATGCACTATCAAAACATTAATTATATTTGAAAGGGAGCAGATTATTTGTTTGAGAAAGAATTACATTCTTGAATTTATATTCCACGCAGATCTCTCCTCCTGTCTGCCGAGAGGGTTGAACTGTAAATCTGTCTCAAGTGATGTACCCCTAAACTGCAGGTAGGTGTGTCACATCAGAGCTGCGGAGATGGGAGATAATCTGTAGGTGCTTTTAGACACCGCTCTGTCACACTGTCTGCGTTTTAGATCCTCTAATCGTTAGGGAATGTCGGAATCAACATGAAATTGCAAATCTTACATGTGAAGAACATGCGCCCTTACTCCTTGACACAGGCAAAGCAACCGCACATGGGTGCGCAGGGATGATCCTGGCTCGGTATTAAACACCGTGACTCACGGGAGTTTGGGCCTACGGTTCCTGTTTATTTTTAAAATGCCACATGCACATCTTGCGGTAGCTGAGAGCTGAAAAGCTACCAACCATGTGAGTCATCAACCGGCATTTAAACATTTTGTCTTATATCCCGCTCTGCAAAAGATTAATAAGTGGTTAAAAAGATGCCCTCACACCTCTGTCTTTCTTCTGAGAAATAGGGCAATATGCTGGGCTTTATTAGTTGCTCCTGAAATATTAGCTTTGGATTTTTTTTTTCACTCTCCCTTTAGCTGTTTAGTATTCCCTAGCACACCTCCGGGAGCTGTTAGGATTTCTGTATATTTGTTTTTATTTATTTATTTACTTTCCCCCAGCATCGCAGGGGTTTGGAGGGCGATTGATGCCCCGAAGAGGTGCCCGTGGCCCCCTCGGCCTGCGAGGACCCCCTGGGGGTCCGCAGCAGGGGTAGGTCCCAAGCGAGGGCCCTGCCCGGGGCGCCGGGCGGCTCCGGAGCGCCGGGCAAGGGCGCGCGGGCCGGTGGCGAGCGCGGCCGGCAGCGCCGGGACTCGCCTCTTCTCTCCCGCTCTTTAGGGGTCCGCGGAGGAAGGAGGTGACGTGACGAGAAACGCCTGACAGCCGAAGCGGGGAACTGTCCGGGAGAAGGAGACGTGATGAATGAGGTCTGCGTGGTCATGATGCAGAAGCAGAATAGGACACTGTGCTGGCACCAAATGCAAATGTCTTTTCTTTTTCTTTTTTTTCACTAAAACCCAAAAGAAAAAGGGAGGGGCAGGAGGAGGGAAGGGGAGGCAGTGGGGGCTGGGAGGGAGCTCGGAGAAGTTAGTGGCTGTCTGGAGTGTAAACACGAGTCCATCATCTCCTCGGGAGAAGGGGAGGCTGCTCTTGTCAGACCTGTCAGAGCACGGGAGGGAGGCAGAGGCTGCCCTGGACCACTCTGATCCCGCCCCAACCCTGCTCCAAGGCGTCTTCCAGAGGCAGCGAGAGGTCCTGCCACCTCCAGGCGTACGTCCGGGGCCAAGGCAGGCTCTGCTTGAGCGCGGAAGGAGGCGAGGTCTGCCCCGGGGGAGGCGGTGCTGGGCGCAGGAGGGATGAGCGGAGGGGCTGCGGGCAGCGCCTCCTCCGAGCCCGTCGCTTCTCGCCTTGCTGCCCACCGGCCCCGTCCTGCCCACAGCCGCCCTGAGGCAGCGGCGAGCGCGGCTCAGGCCGCGGCGCTCGGCTCGCTCCTGCCCTCGTGGGCTCTGAGGGGGTTACCGGGGGGTTGCCCTGCCGGCATCGTGTGCTCCCCTCAACCAGGGATGCTGCCCAGGGACAATGTCCCTGGAGAGGACAGCGAAGTGACCACGGCTCACATCGCCCTGCCCTTGAGCACCTCCCTGCCAGCAAATGCTCGCAAATAGATGCAATTCAAGCAACGTGTCTTCCCTGGCCGGACACCGATACACGGCGTGTGTGCGCATGGAGGACACCGCCTGTGGTCCAGCTCTGACCCTGGCGGCTGCAAGAGGCACGAGGAGGGAGACGCCGGGGTCTCTGCGGCCCAGGGCAAGAGCAGCGTGGCGAGTGCCCCAAGTTCGTGGGAGAAAAGGACAGAAGATGAGGAAAACCAAGAATAAACAAACAAACAACAACAACAACAACAAAACCCGCACACGTGTCGAGAGCGTTCAGATCTCGGTGTAATATTAATAATAATAACAACCAAATCCTAGGAAAACAACGACTCTCTTATAGAGGAAATCTGAGGAGCGCGGCGAGATAAGTGGAAGCTCTGTTTCCAAGGCAAGGCAGGATTAGCTCCCTGCACATAATAGCCCGTGTATAGGAATTGCAAATGAACTGGAGCTGGAGTTATCCTTCTTAAATTAATATCGAGCTGACTTCTCTGCCCTACGCGTGCATAGCAGACACCTCCGAGCTTTCGAGGGGAACGAGGTTTTGAATAAATGCAAGATTTACATAAATCTGTCCCCTGATTTTGTCTGGGTAACGCTCCTTTGCCGCTGTGGCCCTATTCTGGCGGCATCGGGAAAGCATCCTTTGAGGAAGGAGCTTCGGGAGAGAAGCGGGACAGGAATTTAGGATAACGCTCTCGTAAGCGGGTTANAAAAAAAAAAAAAAAAAAAAAAAAAAAAAGCGTGAAAAGGCGCCGAGCCTGGAGGAAAGGATGAGCCCGGCGCCGGCGGCCTCCGCGGGCTCCTCGGCGGCTCCGCGCGGCGGCGGCTGCTCCCAGGCCGGGGCTGCAGCCGCCTTTGGACCCCGCCGCCGGCAGAGCCGCAAAGGGAAGAAGAAGCAACCTCTGCAAGGCGGGGAGCGGGATATTTTGGGATGCGGAGCGCCTCCAAACACTCCAGGAATTAATGGGGCGGGGAGGAGAGGGGACTAGGAAGGTCAGCTGCGTTAAAAACGGTAAAATAAAAACATGATATGAAGATATATTTACTGTCAATTCAGAGCCAAAACATTTACGCCTCCACGCTTTTTTTTAAAGTAAATAGGAACTTAAGTGATGCATTTTAATTATTTTAGGAAAATAAGCAAGAAGGCTCTTTTCCGGAGTCTAAATAAATCGCAGCGGATGCCGTGCTGATGGTGTCTCCAGCCTGTGATGGCCTCGTCCAGGCACTCACCGCAGTGAGCCCTCGGCACGCGGGAAGAGCGGGATGTTGCTGGTGATTCCTGAGAGGAAATCTAGTACTTGCGGGGTTTGCTGAAACAAAACACGCAAAAACGTTGCTAACAGTCTGGGAGGTGAAAAGAGGGTCAAGGTTTTCCTAAGGCTTCAGCCCGGGATGGTGAGCATCTCTTCTCACTATTGGTTTAAATCTAAGGTGAGGAGGATATTTTTTCCACTCCCCTTTTTTTCACCCACTTTTTTTTTTTTTTTTTCCCCCAAGTATTTATTTCAACCCCTGTTAAGTAAAGGAGAAAGGGTAGACATTTTCTTGATACACAAGGAACTGGATGTCCTGGAGTCCCAGCTTTTTGTTGTTGTCGTTGTTTGTTTGTTTTTGTTTTGTTTTTTGTTTTGATTTTCACTGTCTGATCTAACCCCTGAGAACTTTCTGCCTGTACAAGGTGTCCCTAATCCACAGCAGATTAAGCAGGGGCTTTGCTGAAGGAGAGTGGCATTTAGGAGAGCCACTTTTCATTCTGGGGAGAAGAGAGGAATGTAGAGGAGGCGAACCTTCCCTTCCCCTAGAAATAGAGCCTATTGGAGGGTAGTCAGGCAAAATTAATAAATAAATAAGAATAAAAACAAAAGCAGAAGACAGACCTCGCACATTTAATGAAAATAACGAAATAGTATGGAATACTATTGGAAATATTATTGGATTTTCTAAATTCCATGGTTAGTATAGAAATTCCATACTAGATAGCGTGAAACAGCAGAAAACACAAACACATACACAACACCAACATATGCACTCGCAACTTTGTAACAGAAACCATTTGTCATAATCTTCCCATGCAAAGAGGGAATCAATAATGGATTTCCATTCCTGTTTGTAGAAACACCCAAAGCATTTAAAGTCATAAGGCGCTTAAAATATATATTTTTTCTCTCTCCAAAAAGGGATCTTCAATAAAGATTTTACTTGCGTTCCAGATGCTTTTTGTCCCTACCCTGATTTGCTAACAGCAATAAGTTGTGTCACTCAAACACCGCAGCCAGTTTCTGTCAGCTTGAAATTAGCTCAGTCAAAAATATGGGGCAACTATAAGCAAACTCCCTTCTTTCCCAGCGTATTTGTACTATGTCTTCAAGATTCGCTAAATCAAAGGTCAAAGCTGTGACTTTGAGGGCTATGCCATCAGTCTGAGAAGTGCAGAAACTGTAAAAAAAAAAAAAAGTGGTTATCTAGAAAATTTTGGATTTTTAAATTCCTGATTCAAACTGCATCGGCAGTCCAGAAGGAAAGAGGGAATGAAGTGGAAAGCAACCTAATAGCCATGAAGGCAAGTAGAAGTAGCTGACAGAGCAGGGCAGGACTAGTGTTTTCCAAGCTACTTAATTTCTACCTCAAGATATAGCAGGCCAGGTTTGTAGTACCAGCAGGACAGCAGGAAATGATGTCGGTTCATGGAGATCTGGCCTCTGGTTCTGATTTGGGTCAGTGTGTGTGGTGAAGTCTCTGTAAATTTTTCTGGGACTTCCGTACCCCTACAAAGAGAAAACTACTCACTGCTCCTCTTTTCATCTAGATCCTGAAGATATCCTGGGCTTTCCTGTATTTCTCCATTATGATCTGAAACCAGAAGCAGTGTCCACAGGAAGATGCTTGGACATCAAGACTTCCATAAGGAAGTGTGTGTATGCATGAGAAATGTGTGTGTGAAAGTAGCGGCTTAGCTGCTGTATCATCTCCAAAAAGCTTCCCTGCCTTCTCCTGCTGCCCCACAATGGAGCTCCTGGCACTTCTGTCACCTTCCCTGCTTCTCCAGGCACTACTTTTCTTCCTTGTGTGATGGTCCTGAAGTATCACTGGAAGAAGCAGAGTAGTACTAAGAGAAGATAAAATCAGATTTCCATTTTCTTGAAATATTTCTGGTTAGTGAGAGGAATTTGGTGGAAAAGACTCTTCAAGTAAATCCTGAAATCCATCTGATATCAACTCTCCCAGAAATCTAGAGAAAGATGTAATCTGAGAAATGACCTGTCATTGTCAGGGAGTTGATATTATAGCAGCACGTCCCATTTGTATTTTTTTCAGGAGATATATTGTCACTAGACAGGACCTCGATATTTCTGAGATATTGATGTAAAATATATCAGACTTTATTTCAGATTATTGGTGCAACAGATGTAGCTGAAGCTGAAATATAAGCAGTAGTAAATAACATTGACTATGTTGAACAATTTTGACTTACAGAGTGCTATAATTACACTTCAGAAATAAAACAATATTGCCAAGAAATTGAGTCTTTCAATAATCTTTTAAGGCTATTGATTAAAAGTGACTTTGAAACTTCCTTCTGGAATCCAGAGTAGGACCTTGCATTCATTGCCATCAAAAAATCCTCTTGGTGTTCAGAGGGCAACCAATGATAATTTGTACTTATTTACTTAGTACTGGACTGGTAAGATCTGTTATTTAGTAGGATTTGGGCTGGTAAGATTTGTATAAATTGCTGAGGTCCTAAGATAAATGATCTATTCCATTTCACTTCAAGATTTTGATCTTTTTCTGAAATAGCACAAAACCACTATACCTATGGCTCAGCTTCACCTTCATGAGACCTCGGGTCGCAACATATGTATTTGCTTTTCTTTTTCCCCACAGATATTATTTCTCTTGGCAACTGAATTATTTTTTGTTCAATTGTCCACTGGTAATGTTAAAATTTCAGGGGTAGTTTACACAGGACATTTAGATTCTAACATGGATATCAGCATCTTCTCTGGTTTTCGAATGTTATCTGAATAACGAAGATGCCTAAAGGTTTTTGGCTTTATGTCTTTTTGTACTTATTATGGAACTGGATTTATGTAATTATAGATAATAAATGCACTTGAATAATTTAGCCAGTGACTTAGAGACTGCTTAGTCTAATGCCACATTTCTTCTCATGCAGCAGGACGACTCTCCATTGCATGTGAGGGCTCTGGTGTCTGGTGTCCTACCTGTTGTGCAGAATTGGCATAAGAAACTGTTGACATTCCTGTTCATGGACAAAAGAAGAAAGGCAGTGCCTGAAATGTGTTGGTGCTTTAGGGTTGTGGGTTTTTTTTTTTTTTAGGATGAGAAAGATCCTGTGTTTTGTTTTTGCAACATCTGAAATGAGATTGCTGCAAACAGCAAGCCGGCTGTGCTATGTGAATGCTTGACGCTGCACCTCTTCCCAGGTTGATTGTTTTGCCTTTCTGCCTCCACTGCTGTCAAGTGGGTGCCTTTTCTCAGCGGCCTCCCACAGAGAAGTAGCTGTTCTGAGACAGGTTCTCTTGGTGCACAGGCCTCAGTCAGCTTTCAGAGGAGATATAGTTCAGAAGCCACGTGGCAAGGCAGAACCTCCAGCTCTGGGCTTTACTGGTTCTTCTTGCAAAGAGATGAATAGAAAAAGATTACTGTAACCTTGAAAATCCTGAATATTCTTCTGTTGCAATGAATTGCTGTACAAATAATAGTGTGTCATAACGGTAAGGAAATAAAGGGGGAATCTGTCACTACATCTCTTGGAAATAGATCGATGGGTCTCCTTCAGCAGGACGCTCAGTTGCATTTCTTGCCAGCACTAGCCGTTATTTTAAGTTTTAATATCTTCCATGGTAAGATTCTCACACATATGCAGGAGCATGCATGGACTCAGACAGACTCTTCATGGTAAGATTTTCTCCTGATTCCAAAATACCTCCTATACTCATTCTCTGTTTACTTATGAGCGGGTTAACCGCAGTCACGTGTAGCTTATTTCAAACCCCAGTTTTGGGTTGCGCATCTACATTTAAATGTGAAGCACTGAAGAACTGATATCTCGTTCTAATAGATATTCTAAAGCGTGCAGGGTATTAATGGTCTAAAGGACACGTAAGCAATGCTGCCCAGAACTGATATAAAAGTGGGTGAGACAGGTTGCTTTAGGACACCACATATTTTAAAACTTAATCTAAAAGGCGTATCTTGTAATTTCATTAAATAGTGCCTTGAAATTATAAAACAACTTCTGGAAAGCTGCTTTTTAAAGAAGCTAATTTGTTTGTTTAATATATAAATAAAATCACATATTATTATCTGTGTTGCATATATCAACAGAGAAATATATCCTGGAAATGCAATAAGACATTTCAACACTTCCTTTGCCTTTTTTTTTTTTTCTTTGCAATTAAAATCCTTTTAATTGTATGTGAAGTTTCATCAAGTATTCAACAAATGTTATTTATGTATAAAACTTCAACAGATTATTGAGTACACAAAGAACCAAAGGGAAAAAATTAAGCAGGTTTGTCATATGGTATGTGTTTATCTTAACCTTTCTTCTTCAAAAATCTTATCTACTAAGTACTTTTATCAGACACTAATTATGCTCTTTCTGAAAAGAATTTCTCCAGCACCCTTCAGTGCCTACACCCTTTAATCATATCTCATTACATCTACCTAATCCATCTCTTTTTCACATTGCCAGGGCTCATTAACAGTTTTAGAAGCCAATCTTGGACATTATCATCCCCTTCTATAAAATACGAATAACAGCTATACAGTTTATTTCTCATTTTCATTTGCATTTGTGATTATTTTGAAAATTATTTGGCAATAATGACAGGTACTCTAAAAATAAATTTTAAATAAGTGATAGTTTAACAGTACAAAGTTTTAGGCCTTTTCCAGGGCGGTTGTTTTTATAAGCTGTTTTAACAGTGTGTCTATAATAATTTTGAAGGGAAACAATCCTTGACTAGCATTTAGCAGATATTTTGCTTCACAGATGTTTCATAGGCGATACATGTACCATCTACTAAACAGAGTGGATAATCCAAAGAATCACATGGCTTTGAGTGTAAAAAATAAAGACAGGGCCAGCAAATGGCCTTCCTTCATTCCTATGGTATGTGCATGCCTTACATCACTGCGGTATGAAAAGCTTACAGAAAATGTCTCTGCTGTGGCATTAACCAAAGTGAAGTGATCAATGCACAATGAATAATTGATGTGACAATTTTTGCCTTTTTTTTTCTCTCTTTCTCAAATTGTCTGCAAACAGGCTGCAAAATTCTCTACTTTCATCCTTGAAAATTATTTGCAAATGACTTCAGTGAATAATTCTGAGTCTACAGACCCTTTCGGTTTGTTGTGAATTTTGGCAGTTTGCAATTTACATTGTATTAGTTAATTATGTAAGCTATGTGCATTTATTTGTGCTCTTGTTTTCAGGCTGGTAGGTCTACATTATGCTCGCTTGCCTCAGCTGAGACACTGAGCAACGACATACAAAAGCGTGCCGCATCCGTTAGTTTTCAAAAGTCATAACATGTCATGCTCATGAATTTAAAGTAAAACCACTTGCCAAATTTGGACTAGGAAGATTGTATTTCTGCAGGTCTAATTAGAGAGACCTCTGCATAGATTTTGTTTCCTTTGTAATGAGGAAGATACGATTGGATTACTTGGGAGTTTTAGTTAACTTGTTAAAAATATTGCTACATACAACATTTATTCTCAACTTCTGACACATCATAATTCTAGCTTTTGACCTTCTACTACTAATCCTAAGTAGGTTACAGATTTGACGATTAGTTTTTGACATACTTTCACAGAGGGCATAAATGCACAAATGGTCCCTGGACCTTTAGTGATTTTGATCATTGAGAAGAAACAGGGACACAGTTTGCCGCAACAGTTATTCTTACTATATTTTCTTAAAGGCAAGAAGATCCAGAGATTAATGAATTGTGGGGAACTTCTGATGACCAAGGCAAATTCATGTTGCCCCTACATCTAATTAATGCTTTGCTATGACTGTAGGGATTGCATTGCCTTTTGGGTCCTTTCAGGTCCTTTCAGGCTCATCTTCTTATCCAGCAATGGAAAATAAAAAATCCTTAATTAAACACTTCTAATCCTTAAATCAAAAGAATCTGGAGTATGAAGAATAAATGTGAAACTGAAATATATTTTGAATGCAATGAAACTGATACCTGATATATAGACATAGTCAGCATAACTGACATATTATTTGAATTGTAACTGCATATACTCCTCTGAAGTGCAAAACTTCAGTTTGGCACTAGCTAGCTTTGTATATCTAAACTCTGCTTTTCTCTAAGGATTTGATTTATATAGGCCAGTACAACATGGCCTATATAAACATATATTACATGTATTACAAACTGTAGATATAAAGGTCACAGGCAACTGGAATTTGTTTTTGTGCATATTAGTGAATTCAAGGTAAAAAAGGATTTTCTGAAATGTTCTTTCTCACAGATCTACTGTATTATTTGCAATAAGCAAACTCAGAATGTTATTGGGGCTAACCTAAAGCCAAATTTTACTTCCTGTTTTGTGAAAATATGTAAGGTTTGAGATGAGTTTTCATTCTGCACTATAAATAAATAAAAATTCTTTGGACATTCTAATGTCATAAAATTGCATATTTCTGTTTTTGAGCCAAAAAATGAGTTTCTTTCTTTCTTTTTTTTTTTTTTTTCGAATGCCTTTCTCATTAGCAAATGACTAAACAGACAAGCCAGGATATTTAGAACATTCCCACTGAAAACTTCATTAAAATGGACACATTTTTATGGAGCATATTTAGATGAGAAAAAATAGTACAAAAAAAAAGTCTGACTGGTTATCAATACAGTCAAACTGATATTCATATTTTAATTTGAACTAATATTTACACGACTTTTTATTGGGATTGTTCAAGCCATATCAGTTGAATGGGCCTGAGTCATGCCAACAGCTCTGTATCTGACAACCAAAGCTAGTGGAAGAAAAATACATTCCACTGGGGTAAGAGAAGCTTGAGCTGCACGGAAAAATGGGAGCTGAGTAGCTTTCCTGTGTATCTTCTTCCTAGACCTTCTCTGCCCTTGGGATAACTGCATATGCTCTGCCTGAGGTAATTCCGGCTACTTTGTAGACTGTCTTTAAATTTCTTTCTTTGCAGGGCAAAGAATCCCTTCTAAGCAGGGCAGAATTCCCTCAGAGGCTCCATCAATGCCTTCCTTTCTTTGGTCATCAGTTACAGATTTTTTTTTTTATAGCTAAGCTTGGTGTTAGCACTGTGCTTCAAACAGATGGGAAACAGTGTTTTACCCCTCTGCCTTCGGTACTGTTTTGCAGAGCTTAGCATCTACCTTTGACTAAAGGGCCAGTAAGATTGCTAAATGGCCATAGGATTCCTTTAGACTTAATTATCTTCAGGAATCAGTACAGAATGTCTTCAGATAGTTTTACATTTTCTTAGCTGTAAACATGGGACACAGAAAATACAGGAAAAATAAAGTACTGCAAGACCTTATCTTTGCCATGCACGGCTCTAGACATCTGTGTAAGATAAAGGAAAAGGTTGACTTGTAATAAGAAACCCATATGTTTCTGGTAGGAAACATCTAACCCTCTTCATAATTAGAGACCGAACCCAAGTCCTGCCCTCAGGAGAGCATGTTCTACAACTGTGAATCTTGCATGTGGAGTAGCATAACTCCATAAAAATATAATTCATTTCTTTTATATTCCCCCCTTCTTTTTTGTAGCTTCAAAACGACCAGTAGTTCTTTCAGAAGACAAAATTTCCAAGGAGTGGCACAAAACATTAGCGTTCAAGCAGAAAACTAAGCATTAAGCCTGAGTTAAATGTCGCTCCAAAGATAGGATTCTACAGTTAGCCTGCATTTAAAGCTCCCATTTATCTCCTGGCTCTTCACACACAGGATGAGTCAGCAGAAGGCCTTGAAGGATGGAGTCGTTATATTCGTGAGTGCTGGGGACCGTCACAAAAGATCTGCATGACTTTTGAACATCTACATATGTTTTCAATAGAACAAAGGTCTTCTGTTTTAAGATACGGGTTACCACAGAGGTTGGGCTTATCATACATCCTGGAACATACTTCTCATACTTCATTTTGGCTTCTATTTTGGAATCATATATTTTGGATTATTACCCAAAATTTGCTTCAGTGTAAGCAGAGGGGAAAGACAAAAACCACACTAAGAAAGTGTGCTGATAGTGGATTTTTTTTTCCAAATATATTTGTAAGGGACAAACAGAATGAGTAAGTCCTTGTGAAGCTGGAAAAACAGACTTTGAAAAATGGGTCCAAAAAGGAGGCTGGCACCATGGCATAGAGAAAGAGTCCCGGGCAGAATCAGCAGCGTCAGAAAATTGTGGCAGAACTGATCCAGCAAGAAGTGTGACTGGAGAGAGGCAAAGTGTGGGATTACAGTTGCAGGTGGGATGCTGCTTGGAAAAGCCTTAGAGCAGAGGACAGGTGGCTTTAATTTATATGGAAAATCAGAGTGAAGAAATACAAAGAAAAGAAACATGTTCCCAACAGATGGTGAAAAAAGATGACTTAAACTGTTCTAATGTGAAGGAGTTTGAGTGTATGGAATAGCAACCCAGATGAAGTAGGTTGCAATCAGTGAAATGAAACATAACTGAGGTATTAACATATTTCTCACTATAGAGGTAGAGAATAAAAGGCAAGGCAAGAGATTTACTTGGATTAAACAACTGTATTGATTTGCAGGATGAAAGAGGGACAAGAATGAAAGGCTGCAGTGGGCTCTGTGGCTGAGTGCAGGACAAGAATTGTGCTTTCAAGAGAACAAATGGAGAGAAATGGAAAATTTGTATTTTTCTTTGTGTTCTGCTGCAGCTGCTTGTAACACACCTAGAACTCTACTGAGGAATATGGACACTGACTTGGGTACTGTAAAATGTCAGGAAGTTATGGTCTTTTTCCTGAAGCTCTTATGAAGTTAGAAGGTTAGAGAGACTCAGAATTGCTGGTGATGCTCCAAAGGTCTGAGAAAAACCCCTTCATGAAAATGCTTGTAGTTTGGAAGATTGTCTTTGTGTCAGTAATACTTATTAACCTTTCCAGATTATGGAGTTGAGAGACAGGAAATGGGAGGCCACCTAGATATATATACAAGGTGTGTGGTTTGTGCAAGGAAGTGGTTGCTACTTCACCTTCACCTGAATTCAAGGTCTGCTCACGATCAGAGACTTTGGCTAGGAGGAGATGTGACAGAAGTAAGGAAGAGTCATTAGTTAAACATGTAGCTTGAATCAGCAAAGGGTTTTCCAGATTGACTGGAAGGGCTTTAGAACCCAAGAGATATGTTGCAAAGAAATATTAGCTTAAAAGCTTAGCTGTTAGTTCTGTTATCTCTTTCATCTCCTTAAAACCAGTTGTTAGTTGTTTTCATTTATTTGTTTGGTGCTGACAGTCTGCTCAACCTGGTACAGCAACACAAAATAAAGACTGCTCTCATTTCTAGCAAGTAGGATTCGCGGGAGTTATTAGAAAACATGAACGCTTGCATTTTGATTTCTTTATATCCTTTTCAGAATAATGAATACAAGAAATGTCATGGAAGACTCTAAGGAAATCGGCTATTATCAGGAAAATGAAAATTCATCTTTGTTAACCCATACACATTTTTCCCCCAAAGTAAATTAACAATTCAAAATCTTGAGCTAAACTTCATTAACTTTCTTCATGAATAATTCCACTGACATATAAGACATTTCTGTGTGAAAGAATGAGAAGACTTGTCCTTTTATATTGCAGTTGATTGTATGAAGATAAATAAACTGGGGTGAACCAGTCTACGGCCCACATCTGAAAAATTAACATAGCTATACAAAATGCCGTTATGTAATACTTTTGACATTTATTGATTTTTAGATTACTTAAAGCATTTTTAATTTTTAACTTAAGTGTGACTGGAAATATTCCTAATGAGCATCCTACAAAGTGCTGAATATGTTGGATAATGACACAGGGAGCTAGTTGTGTAACATGCTCAACTTAAATCCCCCAAAAGTCCCATTAGTAACGGCACAAATAAAATACAAAGTGTTTTTTATAAGAAGAACATTCTAGTTTCTGTAAATAGCCTTTTTTATACATTTCAGTACAAACTTTATTTTAAGTCAGTTGTTAACTAAAAGAAAGACCCCAAACCCCACCACTTTAATGATCATAATTTGCTTGCGAATATTACTTTTGATTTGGCTTAATTTCTAGCTAGCATTGGAGAACTATTCCAAATACCAGTAAGACTTTACCTTCAGATATTTGTCAAAACTGTTTCTGTTCTTTTTCATTCTTTGGTCATATACCAGATAAATCAGCAAATGTTTTCTTTAGCATTTGAAGTCATGTCATGGTGTAACTTTAAAGCTAATTAACATTCACTGGCAAGTCATTTAAGACTGTATGTAGGTTGACTTAGAGACATTTCTTCCAAAACAGTTGCTACATTTTTTTCCATGTTGCTGCATGGTGGATTTTGTGCTTAGCATCTGACATGTTTTCTCAACTACTGCTTTTTAACGAAAACATGAAAGTACTCGGGGGAATGTGATAAAAGCAAAAATTCGATGATCTCTGCAAGGTAAATGACAGCATGGAAATTGTCACATCTGGATCTAAAATATTTCTTCTATTTATCTAAATAAACAAAACTAAATAGGGATAATTAGGATCATAACTCAGTGTATGTTTCCTATAACAGATTCTTCTTTTTTGTTATTTCATTTGGTCATAAGCATATATTGTGAATGCCTTACATTCCTTTATTTCAAGAAAATAAAAGAATGTGTGACTTTTTCTGTTCTTTTTTATTTCTCATGCCTTTTCCTATTAACAACTTCCCTGAAAAATGTGGTCATTGAAATTTATGTATAATATAAATGTTGGTAATTACAGAAATAATTTTTAAGATAAATTAAAAAAAAACTGTAACATTGTTACTGCTATTACTATGAATAATGGTTAATCAGTTAGCTCCTTTACTACACTTGTGAAATGACTTACATTAAATGGACTTATGTGCATAAGTCATGCATGCTAAGTATTGTGGTTATTTGCTTGTTTTGCTTGGTTGGTTGGTTTTTCTCTATCTGGAAAAATAAGCTAGTAAAATATGGAGATTATTTGCTATCAAGCATTTGTAGAAATATAGTACTTGAAGTCAAAAGTACCAGTAAACATATTATAGCTGCAGTTGTTTAGTTAAAAATCTCTTCATCATAGAAATAATTGCATTCAACTCATTTTAATCTGTAAGCCAATTTGTGATTTGACGAATTATAGTGGGAATGGATATTTTAAAACCTTCATTCACTCACTTTTTTTACAAAGATTTTTTTTTAATAATTGTAAAGACGGAGCCTCAATATTTTGTTCCCATTCTAGTCACATGTCTCTCTTTGAAATTAAGATAATCATACCTCCTTGTTGAGCTAAAAATGTTTTCTTTAAATCTGGTCACAGGTCCTACTATTCAATTAATATAATCATACCCTCTTGTTCTGCTGAAAATAAAGTAGTTGTTTAATTAAACATGCCAGTTGTTTATAATATAATGTTTCAGAAATACTTGTTTGAAAGAAAGGCTAAAGATTTATATCAAACATTTCAATCTGACAAGTAAATTACATTTCCTCTACCATAAAGAAAGGTAAGGCAGGAAAATGGTTGCAATATAAGAGTAACTAAGGTTTGTGCACTGAGGAAAAGCACACTTGTTCTCATTACTCAGAGATATGATATGCATCAGTCTACAAAGGTGACCTTTTACACTCTGGAGATTAAAGCTGAGCATTTTACCTGCTTAAAATAGGGAAATAGACATTATTTTGTGAAATTGTAACTGTCTTCTAATAGCTAATCAATTCAGAAATGAGGGAGAAATGATTGGATTTTCAATTTAAAATATGAAGAGAACACAGTATCTCTACTAGCATGCATCTTTAATAAAAGCAAGAGTTTTGTTTTCTCTACATGCTCCCAGAGGTGTTCTTATACTCCTCTCCTTCCCCCCAAAAAGGGACTGTGGGATTGTGCATCCGCGACAAAGCGACATGAGCTGCACAAACTGTCTCTCCCGCATCGATATCAGCATGATTTGCACATTCTCCCCTCCTGTGGACAGCTTTCCCCATGAGAAGCACTGGTGCTGGAAGTACAGTTCTTCATGTTTTCCTACAAAATCCCTTTTCTGCTTCTGATAGCTGGGGTCCGGCTTATCAAGTTGGTAGTCTTCAAGGGTATGCAGGAGGAGTCAGCTCATTCTTTAAACTCAACACGTTATTTTATTTATTTATTTTTGACATGCTTGGAATTAAAACATATTTTGGAAGGGGAAAGGGCTCTAACTGATCTATGATATCAGGATGTGTAGTCAGAACATCTTGATATCTCCCTCCCTCAAATCACAAAACATCACAGATAATAAAACAGATCATTCGAAGGGACAGGAGGGAATAGTAACAGCTTGTCACGCGAATCTTTTTCAAATTCTGCAAGACTACTGTAGTGTGCTTTGATAAGCCAGGCTAGGCAAAAGGCACAGACTTGTAGTTAGTAACAGAAGAAACAGAAAACTTTACTGCTTTCATCACGTAATCTACATAATACAATAAAAAATATTAGCTGCAAAGTTGTTTTACGCCTCCACTTCACCGTGACTTCACATGGGCACGCAGGCTTTTATTTTTCCCTCATGAACCACAAGAATGAAGATGGGTATGATTTTTTGCAGGGGTGAAATAGGTTGTCTGTCAGTTGGGTTTAGGCGACAGTCTGTCTGCGGGCCGTAAGATGATCTGCATAGTGCCAGAGGAAAGCAGGCAGAATTCCTGGCTTGCAAGCACAGATATTGATCTGCCTTAGCCACCTAAACAATGCCTCACCTGTTTGCCTTGTCCATACCTTATTTTACGCAGTCTAATGCTTGTTTTGTTTGACTTTTCTTTTATTTCTGTGGATCTGAGCTTTGATACACTTTGGGGAGTACATAAACACAGTGTTGTACTTGAACATCACCATCCTGCAGAGCACTCCAGTGGCTCTAGACCACCCCTCCCTGTATGAGAACTGCACTGTTATTGAAAATTATGAGCAAGCAGCTAAGAAAGTAGGGCACATACACGAGCGTTTGATCTATCAGACTAGTGTCCAATGACACTGAATGTGAGATGCTACTAATTACTGCACTATGTACTCGCAGTTAAAATTTCCTAAATTGGAACTAGTAAAAGGATATATATACATATATATATATATATATATATATATACACGTATATATATATATATGTAAAATACATATTTGGCAGCTGATGGTTAGAAGATAAGTTACTACAGCATTTAGAATCCCACCCACTTATTTGAAAAACAACTATGTTACTATGTACTGTTTCATGCAGAAATGAAATAGAAAATGGCATTCATTTTGCAGAAAGCTATAATATAAATATTTTACCACCATTTATTATTAGTTTACCATTTCCTGCTGACAGCAATTCCAGCTTTGCCAGCAGGCACTTTGTCACACAATTGTATCGTGTTTGGAACAAACAAAGACAAATACAATTTTTATAAAATAAATGAACAAAATTTTGCAACAAAAATTCTACTGAAGTTAAATGAGCATTTCTTTTAAGTGCTGACACTTGGTATTATTTAATTTGCATACAGCACATTTCACTTTTACTGGAAAACAATTAAGTTAACGAAGAACTAAATCATCTGTACTCTCAGAGATAATTGAACATTGCTTGATTTAGAACTGTTTTACGTTAATGCTGCGAAGGAGCAGCCTACACGATGGTAAGCTTGTCAGTGGTTTCACGGGGAAGCGTACTTTTGGCCCAGTGACATATGAAGTCGATGGATCAAAGTGGAATACAAAATAGGCTGTAATGAGAGTAAAGTTGAGCTGATATCGAAATACCTTAAGTACAGGGACTGAAACTGAAACTTTTCCCTCATATGAGATATGTACTCCTGACTCTGTACAATTATTTGACTGTGTAAGGCATAATAAAGTGGGAAAATCTGTCTTACTCATTTTCTCTTATCTGCACTGGTGCTCTTGGGGACTAAAACGTTTTACCAAATGAAGTGAGACATAAAAAGAAAGCTGTATACTGGGAATGACCTTCTAGTCTTTACCTCAACAGTGCACAACAGCAGTGCATCCACGACTTTAGGTTTGCACCCCAAAGGCGTTGAAGGCAAACTCTGCTTATAGTAGTGGTCTTAAGTGTGTGGGTCTTGGTTCTTTGCTCTTGGAGTCAGAGAGCAAAAATAAATAATCCTCTTGGATTTCTGGTATATATGACTTTTATAAGTAAAAGTCACTGCACAACAGAAATATAAAACCTAGGTTTAGAACCACTGTATTCCTTCAGAGGTAGCGATAGGTCCAACTCACTTGTGATCCACTTGAGCTGACTTTGGTCTAGAAGTGAAAACCCCGAGTTGTCCGTTCGTGTTCTGATTTTTCCCTTTTTGTGTTGAGTTTACTGTTTCTAAGGGTGCCAGACGATAGCACAGGTAATGAAAATCTGCAGTTTTCTATGGAGTACATGCACCAAGGCTAAAAAGTCTTGAACAATTCTGCAGATATACACCAATCTTTAAATCAGAGAGCCTGCCCCTAAGGGTGAAATGCTGGTTTAACCTCTCGCTGCTGATTCATTCTCTGACCGCTCATCTGGGAATATCAACTGTGATAGTAATTCTGCTTTAAAGAAATTGGGAGGGTGACAAATTATAGCTGCCTCTGAGAAATTCTGTAGTCAGAAAAAAAAAGCCATTTTAAAATATGTTCCTTTAAAAAATTTAAATAAGCAATACAATTAGCCAACCACTTACATTTTATTAGCAATAGCAAGTAAAATTAATAAGTAAATTCAATGAAAAATGATTATGTGTCACAGTATATAGTTTTTACATTGACATTTCACATAATCTGACTTTGCTGAGAGGAGAAATCACTCGTCTGTTAAAATTACTTTTTAAAAGCTGTCAAAATTGGAAAACCTGCTGTCAAAAATATGATGAGAAAAGTTTAAAAATGGTAAAGTATGTTGACTTAGACAAAAAATATTACCTTTAGAGTGGAAAACTTGAATATTGTATCATTATCTTCTACATAGATGAAAAGCGTTATCTTTTTCCAAGCTGGCCTTTTTTTACCTTTTAGATTTATGTTTTGCATTTACTTTTCAATATGAATGAGATTACATTGAATTTATACTTCAGCAGAAGTTGAAAGTTGCAGGTATTTGGGCATCTATATTTTAATTGTATTTTGGAGATTTATGGCTTTTAGAAATGACAAGATTATCAGAAAAAGGGACAAGTCTAACAGCCCTCTAAGTATCAGGTCCGTGAGTAAAGTCAAGCCCACGGTGCCTGTGTGCGCTCTGGCCCTGAGGACTGCTGTGTGTAGGCACCGCAGGAGCGCAGTTTGGTCAGTGGCCGGGGGGTCCATGAGAGGATAAGCCCATGCTCAGCAGCCTCCGCAGTCTGGCTGCATGGCCAAGGCCACAAACCTTGTTTCTCGACCACGTCTCCCCCTTAGCTGAGAGGGGCAGTTTCCAAGGAGAAGGTGACAATTCATTCTCCACGCACATTCAGTCTTTGGCCTCTTTGTTGAGACTGCCAGCAAGGATGCCAATTAGTGCCATTCAAAAAGGCCCAGATATGCTGTGGTAATAATGAAGTACAGATTTAGAGAGATACAATTCAAAATCATAATTAAATGGAAATGAGACAAAACAGAATTTGAAATAAGATTTGGCTAAGAACTACAGAAGTGCATCTCTCGAAGTACGTACATGTCTCATTTTTACCAGTTACGTTTTCAGCCATTACTGTCTCATATTGCCTTTAATAATTTTCTCTAGACTACAACCTCTGCATGTTTATAGGTAAGACAGATAGTTATGAGTGAGGCAGGGAGATTTATTATGAGTGAGGAGCACGTGAGTCATGTGAAAGTTGGGGAACGTGTTGTAATGCCTTGACCCCAGCATTAAAGGATACAAATCAGGAGACACTGGATCACACACAGAGCAAGCAGGGTAAGGAAAGACCCATCGGGTTTATATTTTAGGAGTATGTAAGGCATTCTGGCATTATGTTTGCAAGGACCTTTCACTTTGTCAGTGATGTGAGTTGTGGGGAATTAAATGGTTTTGCTCTCAAACATTATTCCTTGAAGTAAGGCCCAATTTAAACTAGCTATTCAGCCTGCAGTTGCTACACTTTGAAGCATATTCAGTTTTTCCAGTTTGAAGAATGGCTACTGGAACGTGCCAAAGGCAACCTGTGTGCAAGCAATGTGATCATCAGGGGAAAGGTCAGTATAAAACAAGGATTGGGAAGACATTCACAAAAATGTATCCATTCACTTCATGATTCCTTCTCAGAGCCTCACATTTTTCTTGTATATGTTTCCCCTGGATCTGAGGAGCTCTTTATGCTTCTGCATCCCATTGCCTCAAAACACTCTTCTTCCCGGGTTTTATATGCAAACAGTCCTTTGCAGCTTTTCTCATAGCTTCTTTCTCTCTCTCTCTGGTCTGCCTCTCCTACTTGGACAAATTGATCCATTCCCTTCTTTTAAAATTAACTCCCACTGTGACAGCTCAAAAAATCTTTTCCTACCTAATCCAGTAAACAGTATTGCTCTAGCTTGTTTTGGTGTGGCTGACACTGACCCCAGAAGTGCATAACAGCCTCTAAACCAGGTTGAGCAAATGAAGAAATGTTTTTAGCAGAATGAACAGGAATTTAGAGTCAGATGTGGGAGGCTGAATCCCTTGCATTTTATAATCAGCCTGACTCACTTGAGGCTGCGTGGGGGCTGCTCTTTTAGTTCATGAATATCACCGCACCAACACAAAATTCTTTGGGGTCCATCTATCTATCTGTCTATTTGGACTCCCACATTGCTGCTTAAGTATCTGAGTGCCTCGGGTGAATGTTGTTCAATCCTCTTGGAATTTTACTGTGCACTTCTTTATTGCTTCAGATAGCTCTACAGAAGTAGAGGGAATAATTTCATAGTAGCCTAGCACAACTAGCAAGGATACACATTTTTAGTCTGCGTTATCTGAAACTGTCTTCAATATAACTCCAGTTAGCATGATTATGGTTGCCATTGAATCTAACGGTGATTGTAGCTGAGGTAGCTGGCCTCTACCAGTTGCTACCTGACTTAAGTAAGGTAAGAGCTGACTTAGGTAAAAGTGCTGTTTTGGTATTTGCAGAGAAATATATTTATCATAATGATAATCCAGGCTGGATCAAAAAAGATTATGCCTTCATCTGAATCTAAGGTCTAAAGTTCTGACAATGAAAGTAGTACTAATATAGAAACTCCCTGGAATCTGAGACCAAAATTTGTCAAAAATGATCTTGGATTGGTGTTCAAGAGAAAAAATAAAATATCATAAATGAAGGTTAGTTCCCCCAGTCCAGGCACCAGTTTCCCATACAAAACACTCTGGAACATTTTCTGGTCATTTTTGTAGTATTCTATAATATTCTATAACATTCTGTAGCAAGCTAAACGTGATCTACCATGGGACAAAGAGAATATGACCAAATGACCAAATCTGTTCTGGAAAGGAATTACTAGGAAAAAAAAAATTATACAGACCTAGGGCGTTCTGTACTCCTAATAAAACTGTTAGAAAGTATGACCATGCAAGACAAGGCAAAACATTACAAGCTGAAACTGAGACAGGACAATAAAGAAATGAATCAAATTCAAGAGACAAGCAGGGATATACTGCTGGCAAGCTGAGGTTAATTGGAATTCTTGACTGGGAAGAGGTTCACAAGTATTAAACTAAACTTCCCATAACGGAGCTAATCAGAACAATCTTTATTATTATTTTTTTTTTAATTAGCCATCTTAGTGATGATCCTTCAGAAAGGTTACTCCATACTGAATATACTTCCTGTAAGCTGTACAAGGGAGGGCATTGGACATCAGGGAACAGCATGATACAGCTATATGCAGAAGCTGGAAAATACAGCTGGGTGGCTGCCCATGCATTCACAGAGTGGAAGAGTTTGTTGAGGAGGTCTATAGAAGAAAATGCAGAGCACCAAGGAACATTCTGCTTTTCACTGCTAAAACTAACAAGCTTCCTGGAGAATTTCTCTTTTTCAGCTGTGCTTTATCTGTCAGTGCTCTGAATTTTATTACACATTTACCAAAAATATATTTCAGGAGAAAGGATTCAACACTGGTGAATACATTCGTTTCCATTCATTTAAATAGTTGATTCACCTTATATAATAGCATCAACCCTGCATTCCCTACAGGTAAGACTATAATTAAACTTACATTATGTATAAGTTAGGGTGCCATCAGAGAAAAGAATATTGTTAATATCTCCTAATTTAACAATCTGGAGATAAAAGTGAAGACTTTCTTCTGAGCTTTTTAAACTCTGATGGAAAGAGTGGTCCATCAGATTAGCCAGAATGCACTTTTAAAGAGCAGAGAAGCTAATTAAGACACAGGCAAGATCTATAGTACCTCCATGGAAACTCAGACTCATTTACAAACTGCTGCTGTTTTTATCCTTGTTATATGTTTTAGGTTAAACAGTCTTTTTAATGGCAGGTTTGTTCATCACTGAGGAAATTGCACAGCCTCATCAGCATTAATGCACCAAGGAAGGAAATAAAGACAAAAATCTACATGTGGCTGTATTTCCAAAATATGAAAGAAGCATTCTTACAGAAATAGGATTTATTTGTGTGGCTAAAAAAGGTATTTCTAACATATTCATAGTGTTCAGAGAGAGACTGGTCTGTAGCCTGGTCATTGCATGTCATATCAGGGCATTTAGAGCCTCACCCTATTCGATCTTTCCTGGATTATGTGACACCAAGGATGTAGCTAAAATCAGTTTCTTTTATAATGCATATTCTGGTGAACAGTGCTTTAAATATATACTTAACTTTTTTTTTTTTGGCTCTGTGACTTAAGTTTGAAAGTTTGAGCAGATATAATTTTGCTGTGCATTATTTGATCTGGATTAAATGTTTGAGCCTACATTCTCATTCTAATACTAACTCAAGATAGCTCACCACCAATGTCATGGGTGCTACAGGGCACCTCTTCTCACATAGCTCTTTACCACGGGTCAGATCACTGATTATTCTGCAGTAATTTCTAGGTATCTCAAAGTTCTCTGGGTGCTGCAGCATATTATGCACATACTTAAAATGCTCAAATACATGAAATGGGTGCAGAAATCATGAGTTCATTTTTAGAAATGAGAAAGAGAGAGAGAGAAGTAGAGGTAGAGACATATAGGGTACCTATGTATCGCATACCTGTAGATCTTATATCCAAAACTTTCTCTCCAATTATTTTTAAAGCATATATGCATTTAAAGCCAAAACCAAATTCTGCATTGATATTAGTTGTTTAGGATCAAATTGTAAATGAACTGCTAAAGAATGCATTGCCAATTCATTTCTTAAAAACAGTGTCTCCAAATCCTAGTCCCTGCTGAATTCCAGCCATTAAAGCTGGGTAAGCAGATGAATAGAGTTTAACATTCATAGGACCATACATTTTTCTGGATATTTTCCATTTTCTCTGTCTTTAATTGTAACCATCAATGACAACAGACTGTGTAGCTGAAACAAATGAGGGAGAGATCTTAGATTCTGATGCTTTACAAAACCACTAGAAAAACAAAAAAATTCACAAAAGAGCATTATATGCCTCTGCCAGTTTCTCCTGCCTCTACTTGTATAGAGTCTGTAAATCTTCACACAATAAATTTGAAAGGCTGAGTTTAAAATCTCCAAACTTTTTAAAACCATTGATGTCATAAATTGTCCAGGAATTAGTTTGTACTTAAATTTAGATTAAATTTAAAAATCTTACAGTATGGTTTCTTTCAGCTTCATAGTGACAGTAACGGTGAAGTACCCAAGTTATAATCTGTTCATAGCATGATATATAACCCTCGCTTTCAACTTTACTATCATGAACTTTTGTATAGCAGGACCAAATGTTGGCTATTAATGGTTTCTGGAAGAGGCAAATGAAAAGAAGAAATAGGACAATCCTCTTTGGTATTTCTCTTAAGAGGAAATCAGCAAAAGGAGAGCCTTTTGGTCAAAATGAATACTCTGGCATTTGAGAAAGTCATGTGCAATAAAGCATTTCTAAACATCCTTATAGCGAAAGGATTTTAACAAATGAAACAAGAAATTATAATTCCCTATCAAAAATCTGAAGAGGGAGGGAATATTTTTGCTGTGTGCAAGCTGAATCAAGTTAATGAGGCATCTAACATTGCGAAAAGAGCGTTCTCTATAAATAAATCCTGTCTGATTGGGATATATTAGTCTTCTGATAACATTCTATAGCCTACAGATGCTTTGAATAGAATGTGTATGTGTGCAAATACTCAGATCTATTGGAGCTACTGTTCTCTAAGTCCTTGTCCATCACACATATTACTGTGATTTTCATATGTAAGCACTGAATAAAACCTCAGTCTCACCCCACTGCCCGGTTTGAATAGGTAGACTCAGCAGCTAGGCTTGTGACAGCTTTGGAGATTGTATTTCACATACAAAGATATGGCTAAAGAGCAGCTGTGTAGCCTGTCAGTGGAGGACTCTTCATCTCTGTGCCAGAAGTAACACTTGCACTCCCAAGAGCTTTAAAGGATCTTCTTATCGCTGCCTCGTATTATCCTCTCCCTGTGCAAGGAGTAGGGCTTCAAGCCACTTTGCCAGCCGGACTGTGTGCTCCCTCGTGTCACAGTGATTGAGGTCTGTGGTGAAGGTGAAGGCAGCACTGGCAAATGGTCGGGAGGAAAAGTGTTCTGTGAGGAGAGGAGCAAAATGATAAGGTGTGTGATGCTGCAGTATCAGTGGTATGAGGCTACAAGGTCTAGTAGCTTTCTCATTAAAAAGCGCATGCATTTAACTGCAAAATCTCTTACTTTGAGCTTTTGGAGAAGGAAATGATTAAAAAAGTTCTTTTGAAAAAATTATTCTTAAGATTTTTTTGTTTTGGTTTTCTCCAGCTGGCAATCAAAAGTTCTTTGTGATGTATCAGTATTTCCTTGAGAGTTTACTTATATACTCTGAGGTTGCTTATGGGTTTTGTTTTCACATTTTTGTAATAATTGGGGATAATTTGGAATAATAATCTGGAATATTTGGAATAAATAATTGGAACAATTTGGAAATCTTGTTTATCTGTTCCCCAATTTTGAGAATAAAGTAGTGAGGGTTTTCAGAGAGGGTGAGATATTTGTGTTGCTTTTTTGTGGTCACCAAGCCCTTCCTCATCCAAATAAATGTTTTTGGCAAAGTTACCCAGAGTTTTAGGCGTATTTACTTTGTGTAACAAGTCCGAATAAAAGAAAGAAATACTCAACATGTTAATGCCAGAAAGGACACCAAATCAATGGAGCATAATTAGTAATGCAGTCATAAGAACAAATGGACAGAATTTCTGTTTTGATATATATTTCTTCAAATATGCTAATATCGCTATGGATAGTGCCAATTTCTTTTTGTCACCAAGGCCAGACAGCAGAGATTTCAAGACACTGTTAATTTGGGATTACAAGATTTTAGAGCTGCATCTTTCAGAGAATTAAGTGCAGCCGTACCTATTGAGGATCTAGACTATGGAACTGAAAGTAATGAGACTAGAAGTGAATAATGAAATGTGTAATGATGTACCAACAGCTCTAGTTAGCAAAACACACTTGGCCTGTAGTTCAGGATAATTTGTGGTTATTTTGTAAGAATATTGCATAAAATTGATGCTTTGAAATGCAGTTTGTCTTTACCAGTTTCATTTGTACTCCATTTTTACAGTACACAAACTCAGATCACTGTGTTGTTTAATAAATCAAATCTTAAAACACTGTGATCACTGTCATTATGCTATTTAAGGAAGAAGACCTCCTTAAAAAGCTGATATCAACCATTCTTGTCTAAGGTCTCAAGCAAGTGTAACCTGCAAAGGCTGGTACCTGGGCTATCTGCCATCATCGTTGGCAGCATAAGGGCTCAGAATACAGTCTCATAATAAGAGTAATAGAGGGATAAATCTGTCTGGTTTTAAGATGGAGATTGATAATTATTAATGTGCATTATATTTTTAAACTGAGACTACTTCATGTGGTTGTGTGTGATAACAGGGATCCAGAATTCAGGGCCTATGAATGTCTTCCTACTTTTGTGCTCCTGTTGCTACTGGCAAAGCTATAGATATCCATCATCTCATTCACAGAAAATATCAAAACCTCTGGCATCTCAAAAATAATCATTGCAGAAGGAAACTCCAGGAAAATGCTAATCTAGAAGGAGAAATAAAGAAATGATTACAGTATTACAGCAAAATAAGCCATATGTTACGCGAAGATATCCTTTCTATTTGAATGCAACTGCATTAAAATAGACCAAAAGCAGCACTTATACAACCTCCAAAGCATAAAAGCAACTTTGCTATTCTTTCTCCTACAAAATTAAAATTCTTCAGGAACTATTTGGACAGTTTCTGGCTCTGTGAATCATCACTTTGCGCTTTGCATAAGACTGTCCCCATCTTTGAAGAACAGCCTGGGAGAGACGGCCGCTTACCTTGAGGGGCAGCATTAGAGTACAGCGATGTCAGTTTTGTTACGTGCATCACAGGGCTAGGGCATGAAAAGCTCGATAAGGACAGGGCTCACCAGCTATGAAGACAGTGGGAAAATAACTTTACTGGGGCACAAGTGGGCACTTATGGCCATGCAAAACGGGCACTTATGGCCATGCAAAACGGGGACTGCTGCACACTCAGTACACAGAACTCAACAGTTTACAGATCTTGCAGGATTTTTTGGGTGCCTGGGTAACAAATATTTTAAGACAAAAGATGTAAATAATTATATAAATAATTGTATAAAGCAGTTTAGCATTTGTTATGAGGCAAATGTGAATGCTCATTTTAAGTCATTTTTGGAAGAATTCAATAATAATATTTATTTTAACTTAACATAGTTCATTCTACATAAAAGTGATGGCATCATGGAACTGTTCAAAACATCTTATGATATAAAAATATAACTGTTGTTCTTTTCTTTTTATGCTAACAGGTACTGTTGTCCAAAAAAAATCTGTCAGGAAAAGTATACAAAATGATTTTCCTTTGAATGCATATTTAAAATGAAGGCATGATGACAGCTTTCATTTGAGCACTGGACATTTTTTTTTCAGAGTTTGCTGCTGTTCATGCAAAATAAGTTGCTGTGATTGCAACATATGTATTATATGGCACATATGCTACCTCTTAGATAAAAGTGTAACTCTTGTGGTTCCTAGCATTTTTCTAAGGACATACAGTGTTTAACAGTAACAGATCTTTTTATAATATTTTTGCCATGTTTTTGGCAACTAAATATTTTTTCTTTAACCTTTCTCATTCATAAGTTAAATTTGTTGTTAGGGAAAAATGGAGTGTGGAGGTAGAAAGCAACAGTGTGAATAAGAGAGCAAGAGTGTTTTGACTGGCAGTTTTCTCTTTGGCTACCATTTTGGGTTTCTTTGTTGTAATGCAGGAGGGCAATAAATTGCCAGCTGCAAACAAGGTTCTGTTTAGCTATGTATTGTACAGACAATCATATACAATCAATTACGGGTTAAAATGCTGGTGTCGCATTTAAGGAATTAGGAATAAGAGCTACTGTTAAAAATAATGTGGGTTTGTTGTCTCATTTCTGACATGTGCAGTAAAACGTATATCTTTTACGGCTCAGATGCTTTGATTATGTTTGGTCCTCAAATCTGTTTCTGTATAAAGGTGTGGGCTTTGAATTACGGTACACTGAGACCTCTTTTCACACACACGAAAATGAATCACAGCAAAAAGACAAGTAACTAAAGCTCCATCCACCGTACCACTGATTAAGAGTTTGCTCATGTGAGTATTTCCAGGAAACCAGTGGAACAAATTATATGAATTAGTTTTACTGCATGTGAGCAAGGGAAAAGGGAAAAAAAAAGAGAGGGAGAGAAAGAGCTTCAATCTTGAACACTGGAAGTAAACTTTTATTAATGGGCAGCATTATGTGTTCCCCACATAAACCCTAAATAAGGGAAGAGGACCTGTAATATCCTCCCTCCTCGCCCCAGAAACAATTCCGTTATGCAGGTGGTTCATAAATATGCAGCAAAGCCCTTCAGCTCTGGCTTGTGATTCAGACGGCATCCTCTGATTTTCTGTAGTCAAGAGTACAGTGCCCGTCGTCTGCACAGGGGTTGGCTTGGGTTGCACGTGAAGCCTTGGCATGAGCAGGTGTCTACCCAGTTGTCCCCTTCTGCTCCGGGCCTGCAAGGACCAGGCGCAGGGCGCAAAGCACCTCTGCTAAACGGGGAGCCTTTTAACGTAGGGGGTGTCCGTGCAGGAGCGGGTCACGCGGGTCTCCTGAGTGCTTCCACAGGGACGCTTCCCGGCTCGGGCCGGCGCGTGCGGGTACGCTGTCAGGCTGCGTCTTCAGATGGAGATGACTTTTTAGGCAATCTGTAGCTCTGAGTTTACTGTCAGAATTATGAAAAGCCTTGGAAGGAATTCCATAAATGTTCAAAAATAGCTATTCATAGGCAACAACAGAATAGAAGTAACAGTTTGAGAGATTTTTAAAAACTCCATTACTTGCACATATTTGTACAATATAGTGCCTGTCATGGATAATGTACAGCAGATTTATCATGCTTTCCCATTTCGGAGAAGAGTCAGCTCCCTGAGTGACATATGAAATAAATTGCAAATAATCAGGATGCTGCTTGATAAAACAATTAGTTTTCCGAAGGCTCGAGCAGTGCTTTCTGAATTCTTATCAGTCCCAGTTTACAGCTGTAACTTCAGGATATAATGGGAGATTGAATCTTATACAGGCAATGAAACAGATGATCAAATTCTCAAGGGATTGTATCAGGCTTTTTCCAGTACCAAAGAAACATATTAATCCTTGTCACTGTTTTCAGAATTGCTGTGACAGAAATAAACCTGTACTGTAACTTGGCCCTTTTAATGAGCTTCTGGAGTGTGGGCTTTCCACTCAGCACCTGGAAAACACAACAAAACACCTTTTACATTAAAGATGTGAGGTTTGCTGCTGGCTAAATTTGTACACAGAAGTCTCTAAACCGGGGCCCAGCCAGCTGGGAAGCAAGAAAGCAAATTCAGATGCTGCCATGAACTTCACAGACCAATTATCTACTTGGAATCATGGGAGTTTAACAAACAAATAGCAGCCCCCGCTGGGCCCTTTCAGGCCGGCAGCTCATGGGTGATTCAGTTGCATCAGAGGCTTTTAGGCTGATCAATTCTTAATCACAAAGCGCAAAAATTATTCTCAGCCTCACGCCAGTTTCTTTGGACACCTTTGTTAGCAATCTGCCTCGAATCATTTTTTTTTAAAGGACTGCAGACACTGTTTTTATTGACTCCCCACTTGTAAGATGTTTATAGCTTGTTAATTTATATTTACCCCTTTACTTTTGCCTGCAAATCAACATCACTTAGCACAGTTTGGTTACACTTTGTCCAAAGGAAATTACAGAAGCCTGCTATGGGGCTAAAATGAAGGAAAGCTGAGGAAAATCAATACACTGATGATTAAACAGATCGTAGCAAATTCACGGCTGTAAGCTACAGCATGGAGACATCAGTGTGATGCCTATCTAGCAGTTAATGTGCTTTCAGCCAGTTGAAGAAAATTTTACAATAAGGCAAAATGTAACGGAAAAAATAGAAGCTGCTATAAAGCAGTGCTTTTTTTTCCCTTTCTCTCTCTCTTTTTTTTTTTAACTCAATAGAAATAGTCCAAACAGGCAAGTTCTATTTTGTTATTTAACTTCACAGAAACTAGAGAAAAGATTGAGACTAAAAGAAAAAAAGCTATTTCTATGAGGAGATTTTGCCGTGGGAATTTTAAAGAACTATTTGACTTTCAGCATCATCCACATCTATTGTGCAAACTTCATATTTTAAATCGCTCTTTTCTGTCAGTGAATTTCTATTTTAACAGAAACTCTCTCCTACTTTAATTACAAGCATGTTTAGAAATAAGTGTCCTAACAAAAATGGTAATATTTAGTGTAAATTTTAAGTTGTATAAGAAAGTGCTAATAATCTGTCACTACTCATTTTAGGGACTAGAGAAAATTTGGAATAAAAACAGGCAAATGGAGATTTTTGAACATTCAGTTTTTGTGTGCATTTAACAGCTATGGCTAAGTATTCATGAAATAGATGTGCAAAGGGGAAAACAACCTTTTGAACTGACTAATACTAGAATACATCAAGGCTCCTGGGTGTTTGCAGGGATGCCACATTTGTGGGCACTTCTCATTTATGGACATGAAATGTTTTCTCTGTGTCACCTGCTTCAGTGGTCCCCAAATATGAGGTAAGTCTGTGTAATGTTTTTTTTACTGGCCAGTGGCCGTGGAAAAGTATAATGTGTAAAATGGACTTGCAGATTTAGGACCAGTTTGTCCTTGTTAATAGAAATAGGATTGCTAGGGCAGAATTAATTACAAGCAGAAGGAACATAGCAGTTATGCCATGAGCTGCTATAGCTCAGCATACAGCCTTTTTTGTGGGTTTCAAAAGCTCAGTGAGGATATGGCCCGGCAGAGTTTAGCTCATTCCTTCCTCAGTAAGGATAGTGAGGGCCACAGATAATTTCCCCTCTCTCTCAACTGCTATATCTGTAGAAATTATTCACTCTGGTGAAGGAAGGTGGCTCAGCTACTCCTCAGTTTCCCTTTCCTTGCTGGCAGCTCCCTCATTGGAGCCTTTCAGCCGTATTCCCCCGAACATGCAGGTGCCACAATCCCACTAAAGTTGCGGGCAGAAAATCCCGCAGTCATGTGGGATGTTGATGTGCTCCCAACTTCACCCACCTTCTTCTCAGCACAACCCAGTCCTTCAGCACTCTTCGTAGAGTTCACATTGAAGGTTGCAAGGTAAAAGGAGGCTGCAGTTAGGCTTTTTCCTCCCTGCGCTTTCCTCCTTTTATCCAGAATTATGCTCCCTTCCCAGGAAATCAGGACAAGAAAATATCTGGACCTAAGTGTCAGCTCTATCCTATAGCTAATATAGCAATGCTACCTCTCATAGATCCATGCTGCCTTGCATCTAAGGTTTCCATAAAGAACCATATTTTTAAACTTCAGCATAATCATAAAATTCTTTATTTTAATTTGTATAAACATAGAAAAAACAGATGAAAGTGAAGTACTAAATAGCTTACCTGTGTGCTAAGTTATATATTGATGTAAATGTATTCATATAATGAACTAAATCCCTTGTTTATCTGACAAATTCATTCTTAGCCAGTTAAAAAAAAATCTATGATCTACATTAAAATGGAAATTTTTGTTTTGGTTCACAATGGTGAATGTATTATTGCTTTAATAAATAGTATTTAATTAGCTATAAAACTAATAAGCCTCAACTATTTTTTGTCTGAAAGATAGTGATTTGTAGTCTGTGGTGTCAGCTGGAGAGCTGCAGATTCAGCACTCCGTTATGATGCTAAAAAAACTCAGTGAAACATGTGCAAAAATATTCTCAATATTAAAAGAATATATACATTTATACAAAAAATACAGATTTCAAAAAAAATGTTCTCTGAATTCTGTCTGTGTGACAGATTTCAGCTGGAGTGTGTATTACTACTGATAAGTTAGGAACTTAGTACAAGGGTAAACAAATTTCTAAGAAAACACAGAGATAGACATAAATCACACACATAAAACCGCTATAAAATATCTTATTAAGCTAAGATTTTATTTTCCACATTTCGCATGTCAATCTAAAGTAATAATTTCAATTAAAATGTTATTAAAAGCTTTAATGATGTTTTCTGTCAATGAGATCATAAAGATGTGATAGAAAATTACCTTTGAAAAGATTTACTTCTTGTGATGCACTTCGGTAGGCTGCTAATTTTACAGAAAGGCAGAGCTTCTCTTGTGTTTTCTCCAGTTATGTATCTAACCTTTAATGAATAATATAAAATAACTGATGGCGAGAGGTGCAATAAAACATGTCTACATGATATTGATAGACAAAAAAGTGAAACAATACTTCTGAAAATGTGGGAAAAGATCCATGCCAGAATCCTCTTGGGTTTGCCAGTTTAATTGTGCTCCTGGGTATGTACTTTTCAAGATTTTCTTCAGTTGTGGCATTGAAGGAAAAGTAAAATGAAGTGACAGAACAGATTAGAAGGCGATAATGGAAGGGAAAGTCTGAATAAACCAAGTGTAAACTTTTGATAGGAAACATTTGTGTAAACGCCACTCATTGTGTGATATTTTTTTCCCTTTGTAACTTCAACACTTTGATGAAGATGCCTAATAAAATATATTTATTATGCAGTAATCCACATTCAAGAGAAAATATGAACGCGCTATCATAAAGTAGGCATTTTCAAGGTGACTTTTTTCAGTGTTAACAGTAATATCATAACTTTTTCTATTAAAACTACATAATAGATTTACTTGAAAAAAAAGTATTTTGCTGCCTGTTCCATTCCATAGGCTTTTTTAAAAATTAAAGTATTTTATATTAATTATGAATGGGATACTCTTTAATCGGTTATGTGTATCATTTATTTAATTGTAGTAAACACACAATTAAGAAGAAAGTGTACCTATAAGAAACAAATGTTTAGATTTTTTTCACTGACTCAGAGTCCAAATGCAAAGGGGTATATTATGATGTTTGATAAAAGTAGTAGGTAAAAGCAATAAAACTACTTGAAAATCGCTGAATATTGCATTTCTTTTAACTTTGCAGAACTGATTAGCTTGCTACAGAACTGATCATTAGAAGTTGTTTCAATTGTTTTCCTGTTAAATCAGATATACTTCTTACAGTTTTACAATACTTCATATATACATTAATTGTTATGTGGTTATTTGTTAAAGAATTTCACCACATGTGAAAAGCAAAGTCTCACTAGATGCGGATTTTACACTGCACTAGATCAATCCCAATACCAGTAAATGGATATTATTAAACAGCATGGGGTAGTGCAAACTGGGAAAGAAAACTTGTAGTGCGCTGCCTTTGAGCAGACCTGGCTTGCATGCTGTGACAGGGCAATTGTCGACATGCTTTTTCATGCCAGTCTGCAGCTTTTTCAACTCTAGATGCTATGGCAACCAGGGTTTAACAGACTAAGCAGCTAACAAGCCTCCCTGATGGAATTGTCTGGTTGTATGATTGCCTTGTCTTAGTGAAAATATAAAATAGACTGAAGATGCTTGTGGACATTTGTCAAACTGATTATAATTTGGACACTCAGATCATAATTATCCGTTATGTATTGCGCAGTATTGACCAGCAGTGTTTTCTATGCTGTCTGTAGAGAACATGAGTGTGTTTCGGTACAGTCTGTTTGCTGTGTAAAGAAGGGGGTTTTGGCTAATGTGAGTTGGTCAACATGGCAGGTGAGATCATGTGGACACAGAAAATAAATGCTACTCGCATTTTTGTTTGTTTTGTTTTCTCTGTGCTTCTGGTAGCTTCTTTTTAATAAAATAAAGAGCACAAAACTCATTTATAAAGTAACATGATTCTTCAGAGATGAACATACTGTATCACAAATAAACTGTATTTTCAGGACACATTTTTAAGTCTTGTTGATGTTCATTATAAGGCAGTTGAATTCCTTTTTGCTGGCCCCAATGAATGCTTTGTGTTTCTCACTTGCTGGTTTGTTGTTTTTTTATTTTTCTCAGAAGAAAAGTGCATTCAGCATAAAACATGAGCCTAAAACTACATGTTTCCAAGCATTTTTTTTCAAGCTGAAATCCATGGGATTTGACAGTATTCATTACTTTGAGGAGACTGTTTTATTCTTTGGAATCTGTTTCTGTTGTACCAAAAGCTAAATAGCATGTTTCTCTCTTTGTCCTAATGAGAGAAATTCAAAAAACATCCTTTTACTAGGATTTCTTCCTAGCAGATCCTATCCCACATATGCCACTTTGGGATGAATCAGTAGGCTGAAGAGGACCTCTTTGGACTTGCAGAATCCAAATAAGATTTGAATTCACAAGAAACGCTTGCTTTTGACTTTGGCAGTTTGACTCTTGCTGCATTGTTCCTGACCAAGGATATCCTCAAGCATCCTATTTTAGGGATAGCATATACCGTAAATATGAGAATCTCTGTAAGGTCAGCAGACCTCCAGGTAGAACATGCTGTCCTTTACGTAGATGAATTCTTTAGGCTATTGTGCATAACAATTGCAGTTTTACTCTGTGGAGCACCATCCTCAAGACGTCATGAGTTAATGTGAAGACAGTTGTTCAGTGTTTCTTCCTTAAAGATGATGATCAATGTCATGCATTTCTCCTCTCAAATATTCAAAAGGGGTTCTTTGTGTACCCCAGTGATAGAACAATTCATTTTCTTTAAGTGCATGAAAAAATAATAAAAATGTTTATTTTTACTTTCTAAATGTTTATATTTGTTAGGAGTTCCAAAGCTTGAGATTCTGAATTCACACATTGTTCCTAAAAGTTATTTTCTCCTGTCTGCATATGTAAGGATTCATCAATTCATCTTTGATGGTAAGACCTTAAATGGTTTAGTTTTCATCCAATTTCAGAAATTCCCAAGCTTTCACGGTAATTTTTGAAACCTCCAGCAAAGGCCAGTATCTTTCTTTAAGACATTGATCTAGATTTTCCCTTTGCTGGCAAGCAAAATAATTTCATAATCTTTATTTCACTGCATAAAAAGTAGATCAGTCTTTGTAATCTCTTTCTCTAAAGAATGACCAAATTTGGAGGAGGAGGCTGCTTTTTAATATGTTTTATCTTGACAAAAACCTTCAGTGTGAAATAAAAATATATTTTAAATCTCTTTTTGCATTGTAGTCCATATGGATGAATAAGGAAATTATGATAGCTTTTGGAAAAAGTAAATTTTAAAAAGTTTTTTTTGGTTTCTTTTTAACTAAATAGCAAAAATCCTACAGTAGAAGTAATCCAGTGTCCACCTAATTAACTTTGGCTGTGAAAAACAGCAGCTCCAATCAGTGACACTGGTGATATCTAACGATGGAAACCTTATTCCCCTTGCAATCGTCTCTGTCAGGCTTGGGAGTCCTATTTCTGCTTTGCCAGAACTTCACCTTTTTTTTTTTTTTTTTTCCCCTTGAAGGGGTTTTTGATAAATGCCTTATGTCTTTAGGGGCTTGCTATTTGACACCACCTGTCTGCAGTACAAGAACTAGTCTCCTTTCCACCATTTGACATGCAACATGCACTATTCATATGCTGCTTAAAGTCCACCGTGGATAAAACCACCCTTTAACTCAGCAAAGACAAGTCTAGAGTAGCAGATAAGTGATCTTGTTTCCTTTCTTGAGTCAACTCGTGGATTACAATTAGAAAAGGGTATGAAGAAAATGTAAAAATCAACTCAAAACAAATCACTAGAGACATGATGTATATCCTTCTGCTTTGCTTACACTCTGAAAAATATTTAATTTGACCTTCTTTTATAAATGTGCACATACAGATTGCAAATGGATGGTGCTTATCTTGCTAATCAGATTGTCATGAGACAAAAATACCCCTTTGTTTTCTTAGATTTTTTCTGTATATCCCAAATTAAAACACTATTAAAAAGAAAAGTGGCATTTTACCAATGGCTGTTTCCCAGACTGGCATTCAAAAAATGTTAATTTTTGAGAGAGAGACAGGTTAAGCACTTCTTTTGCTTGAAATACTTGCAGTGTAAATAAATCAGTAGCAATGTAACATATTCTGTGTACCTTGAAAGGGGGAATCATTCTGTCCCATTACAGGGAAATATCAAGTCATTCCTGCAAAGTCTGTTTCTAGAAAACAGTCATTTTCAGGAGCTTGAAGTGGTTGGCTGTAGCACACAAGAATTTGTTTGCTATTTCTAGAATATGTTTTATCAACACCTTTTCTCTACAATTTACATTTTTCAAAATGTCACTGTTTCTGTGTGAGATACTAAGTATGGACCAATTAGCTGTTGATGCTTTCTGCCAAGATTAAATGTTGCAGTATAGCATACATATAGGACACAGAAAGTATTCCATGATGGAAAAGCAGGAATTGCTAGGCTACTGGTGAGTAATACATCTTGAATGTTACCTGAAGACATAAGTCAAATGGTAATTATTAATGCAGTACTATTATGGAAGTAGTCAAGATTTGGAAGAAAAAAAAAAAAAAGTGGGATCAGAAGCCTAACTTTCTAGTTGTTTTCCTTTCTAGGGACAAATACAGCTTACCTAACCTGCTTAAAGAAAACAGGAAAATATTTAAACGTGGTTTCTACCATCATAATGTAATCAACACATTAAAATTTCTTTATCTCAACCCACTACACAGAATGAGGAAGATATTGTAAAGAACTGGGTCTTCTTTGAACCAACAATGACACTACTCCGTCCTGTGAGGCAGAGATGGAAAATAGAAGGGGACTCATGTCAGGTACCTCATCTTTGTCAGAAGGATTCCTTGTGATGTTAAAAGGGACACCTAGACTGGACAAATAATCCAAAATCCTGTGGATGATTTCATTTTTTCCTGCTGACTCTGAGGTCGGACTTGTTGAAAGTGGGAGCACCTGGGGCTGAAGGCACTTGCTGTTGCTTCCTCTGCCTCTTGCTCCTTGGTAACTGGTTATGAGTCCAGGAATGTCAGGGCCTGGTAGTAACTGAAAATAGCAGTAGCTATCAGTTACCATCAGAGAATGGTTAAGCAGAAAGTGTGATACTTCCTAAAAATTTATATCAGTAACTTTTTGATTCCATCATTATGATAAGAAATTTTTAATTCCAGAGAGAGCAGTAATACAGCTGTGGACAAATAGAACTTTTAGTTTAGTCAATACAATGCTTACTTTCTTCTCATAAAGACCAAATTGTGAACAGACTTGTATTTACTTTCCACTGTGCCATGCCACATGTCCTTAGTAATCTGGAAAAGAGTAAACTGTTATGACAGCTGCCTTGGCTGCCTTATTTTCTTCCATACTGAGGTGATCCACCAATATAATAAATATCCATTAAAAATATTGTTATTAGAAGTTCACATGGCATTAAGCTAACAGTTGGGTCTCAAGAACCTCCACATGAAATGGAAAAAGAAGATCACAGATTGCAGTTGCATATCTTTTTAATAGCTACGATTTCTGAGGTCTTGGGCTCCCCTAAATCCCAAGGATGAGACAGAATCATAAGGGCTGTCTCACTTTGCCATAACTCATGGCATGAGTTGACCACTTCAAAACAGGAGATTCTTTAAGTGGAGGAATATTAAGGAATTCAGGTGATAGCATGGTAATCTTTCCCAATAGTGTTCACTGAAAGACCATCCCTCATACAAGCACAATCTCTTCTGAAGACCCTTGTCTTCAGAACAGTTCAGTACAATTCACTACTTCAGGCTGTACCTGATTACCATTTGGTCCTGCAAACCTATCTGTGGGAGTTCACCAGTTCACACGATGTGGTAATCTCACTCAAATGAGTAAGCATAACTTTCAGACTTTATCTAATGTGGGTATAAGAACTGCATGCAACTGAACTCCACGAAGAGGGAACTCAGCTGTCTCCCACAACACTAGGGACACATTCCTATAGGCTCCACCATGCACAAAGAGCTCCATTTTGTGCCTCTGAAGGGACAGGAGTACTGGTATTCAGGATTGCCTATGTGCCTCTTGGCGTCAGGGTCACCCCTCCACCTACCTCCTTTGTCCAACCCGCAGATCAGTCCTATAGCTCATTTGGCAGGCTTCTCAGGATTGTAACATTTGTGTTATTTGGGTAAGGCAGAATTGCCATATTAATTGATATTTTCACACTGAACACCTGTTTAAACTATTCTTCACGATACTATGTGTTCTGCAAGTAAAATGGCCAGAATGGTGAAAATAGCCATGCTGCAAATCAAGAACTCCTTTCTCCAGTACAAGGACCTGCTAATACTATTGGGTAATGATGTATACAGCACAGTACCTTAATGTTGCTTTAATGTGTTCAATAGTACAGCAGAATGCAGTAATTAGGCACTAAGGGATTCTTTTGGGTATGGTTAGATGAGACGGTCAATTACCTGTGCTCTATGACAGCAAGTGGTACAATTGGTTTAACTTAATAAGTGCATGGATGAAAAAGGCCACTGAGATGTACATTAGTTGCACTGGAAAAGGTTCTTTTTAGTTATTACCGAAATAAAGCCTCAAATATCAATTAATTTAATTTGTTTAGAACAGTTTATACTTTACACATCGTCAAATCTTTTGGTATCCCACGTTGTACTGTACATTAGGTAAATAATAAATGTCTAACCAAAAAAAAAAAAGAACGTTTGGCCACAATGGCTACTTAAAAAAGATTAAAGGTAACAATTTAACTAGAATTTGCCTTCAACTGAAGCTTTTAAACTAAGATTGATAGAAAACAATTTTTGAGAAGAAATAATGCATACTGATTTATATAAAATGCTGTTCACTGTATTTTCCTTTTTGTATTAGATTTAATGAATAGATATGCCTTTTTTATTTTGTGGTACCCTACCATTAAATGATACCATCATTTTTTTTTCTGCCTAAATAAATTCTAATTCTTGTCATCTACTATCTGTACAAGAAGATTTGAGACATTATTCCTAATTGAGATTTTTAGTGAATATCTTTTAAAGATAAATTTGTTTTATTCTTTCACCCACTATTTAAAAGGGTTTTTCACATTTTTATCTTCTAAAAGAATTGTCAATGAGAAACTAAAACTGCATAGACTATACATTAAAATCACTTTAGTTTTTAAGCTGTCATGAACTGTTTCAAAAAATGCTAAGTTGCTATTGTTTAATGTCTGTCATTTTATAATGCTTTAGAAGTTATCTATCCTGTAAAATTATTAACTGATGCTAAAATTGCCTTGTAAGTATTAGGACAATAGCAATTTTGTAACAGCTGGGACACTGCCAATGTAAGATAAGTACATTTTGCTCTGTAGATTCATAAAGTGCTTTGAAATGGTTTGTAACTGATGGATGGATGCATTTTCTAAGTGTAGAAAGCAATATTTTGTAGCGGGAAATGGCTTGAAAGCTGACACACATGCATGCAAATGCCATTCTCTTCAGTAAGTAATTTGCTTTTTCTTTCAAAAGCATAAATGGCATAGTTAGACACATTATTTTGTATATTGCACATAACAATACAAGATGCACAAAAACAGCAAGTACAAAACATTTCATATTGATAGAGGAACCCATGGCTGTAGTATATGATTAGCATAAATGTATACACACTGAAGAAATGCCTTCAGGATTAAAAAGTAAGGCTGAAAACAGGAAAAGTTCTTCTAACTTCAAGAAATGAAAATATTTAGAATGTGCTTTTTATTTTTCATCTTTGTACCTTTTAAGATGAATTAAGCCATGAGTCAAATCTTACTTAAGCTATTCCCACTGAATCCAACTCTAACGTTGAAGGCAAATCAGTTAAATAAATCCTTAGTGTTTATATTTCAGTGACAAAAAACAAGGAGATACTATTATGAACTGCCTAGATGCACACAGAGTATACGTCCAGTTTATTTTCTTACAGTTTAAGAACCACTAAACATTGCACTGATTGCTATCATTTGCTTTGTTAAAACAACACCGATCATGAAAATTCTGGCTAGTTCTGGGCGCGATCATTCATGTTAAGCTGCTTTTTTAGATCTTTGCCTTCGGACATGTCCACACATACTCACTTATTCAGCCTTAAGGAGTCTCAGCCTCAGCGGAACAACAGAGGTTAGCACAGCTAGGCATCAACGAGTCCTCAACTAAGAGGAATTTCATTCTCAGCCTGGGAATGGTCCCCAAAGAAATCACTGGAATATCAGCTTCAGCAGGTCTACTCAGTATGATTAGTGTCAACATGTGGCTTTTTTGTTTGAAGAAAGGAACACTTCTTTCATAGGATCTTGTTAAATTTCTCATTCAACAATTATTGTAATCATGACCTCTATTGTTCATCAGTTACACTAAAATTTCTGCTTCTACATCACCTTCTTTCTTGAAATATATATTCCCATTAGATACAAAACAGCCATTAATCTTAATGGAAGCTATGCTCAGAAATGGAATGAGAAAGATACCCAAGAGGTTTTGGCATATCTTTAAATTCAGTAACAAAAAAATTGATTTGAGCAAAATTCTGATAATAAATGCACATTGTTGAAGAACTAAAATTTAAAATATATTTACATACTTCTTGAATTTATATTAGGAAGAATTGAAGAAACACTGTTCTACTGGATTGTGTGGAAGATTATATGCTATATCCTTAGAACTGCTGTTCTTTGGTGAAACTTTAGGAATCAGTTGGGTTCATGAGCTCATAAAAGCAGCTCATAAAAGCACTAGTTCATAAAATTTATTTGAAAAATTGAATCCTATTTTACATTCCTTTTTGTGAATAGATGATTTTTTTTCTGATATATGTTTTCTTTTACAATAATAATAAAAAATTCTTCTTTCCTATCACTTTATATTTAAATTTTCAAAATTTCAACTGCAGTGTTTACTATTGGACATAAGGATTTGTCTCTGTTCCTGGACTTGATGCCTGTAAAAATGTATGAAACAAAATATTGAAAATGAGCTTTTTCATGAGCATAAGCTGTTTTAAAATTTGCTAAATTTGTTTGTTTCTGTTTTTGAAAATGTGAACATCTCTTGTTTGAATTATTTGTCAGATTTTATGATTGCAAAAACTGCGTCTGGTTTTACAATACTGATAAATATGACTGATAAATACAAAATTCAGTCACAAGAACTCTTCTTCAGAAGATATGGTTGCCTTTCATGAATTAAAAATGGAATCAAGGATTAATAACAGGAAATCATTAAAATATTTTTTACTGACAAACCTGATTGCAATTATTTGAAAGTTTGTCTTATAATACCTCTTTATTTTGAATAATCAGCTTATATATGGGAATGTGAGAAAAACATTTAATCAGAAGCTGGCAAATAGTCAGTAGAGTGACAAGAATTCGAGGGTAAACAATACTTCTTAATAAAATTGCCAGATTGAAAAGATATAATGACTCCCACTTTCAGGAGATACTTGGACAATTTACAACTATTTTTAAATGCTTGGTTTTTTTTTAGAAACAAGATGTAATACAGAACAACAACAACAACAAAACCAACAAAAAACATGTTACAAACAGTGAGTTAGGTGTTTATCCATGTTATATCTACCCTAAGGAGAAAAATTGGAACACAGACTATGTTTGTTACCAGGTATGGCTGTAACATATCAAAACCTTTAATTATTTTTCATAGGACATAGGTAGAAACGGTGGCTTGGAAGCCAAAAGCATTTTTTAAATCTCTAATAGATGCAACTTCTGCAATGTCACCAGAGTTGAGCTGAAAACACAACTAATTGAGTCAAAAATAACCTGAAGAAAATATTTACATTCACACCATATTGTAACATTAGAGTTATCTCGAAAACAGCATTCAAATAAAATTGAATACACTTTCTACAGTTTTGCATCACACACACAAAAAAGATTATTCTGAAAAACAATCCAAACATGTTTTGGGGAAAAAATGTGAGGAAATACAAAGGAGTTTAAAATTGTTGAAACTGTATTCTTCAGATTTATTTCCTCTGAGTGACCGAAGGTGAAGAGTGAATATTTAAATTCATTGGGAATAAAATGAGAAAAATACACTAATTCTCTTCTATTTTCTCTTCTATTATACTTCCCCTATGTTTTCCATAATTGTTATCACATTTTTACCTGCACATTCTTTTAATCTGTGCTAAATACAAAATGTCTGTATAAACTAAGGAAGAAGTTAGTCTTAGAAGGAAGAATTCATCTTATGATCAGTTTAAAAAATCTGCATGCTGCAAAAATCTTCAGGCTTCTAAATGTTTTTTAAAGTGGCCATGATGTTTTGATTGAAACTCTACTCATATTTTCCACTGAGAAAGAAAAAAAAGTAACATAAAGGAAATAATAGTATAAATAAGTGAGACTTGCTGCTCCTTAGAAAAAAATCTGTTTATGAAGAAAATTTTTACCGAAGCATTTGGCTATGATTTAGGGACCATTTTGAATTCTTTAGTTTGGACTATTGTGAAGTAGATGGGATCATTTTCTTCAATACAATTTCTGTAATTCCACCTCACTCTTATTTTAGCACATAATTAGGAGTCAAGCATTCTGAGGGAGCAGGTTGTACAGAAGCATATTTACAATAGTGATTTGAATAGTTTTTTATGTACTCTAGCTATCAAGACACAGTAACCTTTAATCATAACAACAACGATTGAAGTGAGAAAAAAACTTGGTGATACTCTGTAGAAAGGCCTTACTTGCCACACTCACAAGACCATCATTCCCCATTTTCTGCTCTCAGGCTGTGACTCAGCAGCCAGTATTATAAAACTGAGATGAAATAGTAAGATATTTATGTTTTCATCTATAAATCATTATTGCAAAAAAATTTTATTTTCAAAACTCAATGCCCTTGGAAACAAAAACCTTTGCTTCTAGTGAATCATCGGGAGGTAGTTTTCACCTGGTTAAATTATACAATAGATAAGTTCTGGTAGGTTTCTCTTATATCTTCATGCTTTATTTTATAAAATTTTTCACATGACATTTTATCAACTGGTCTCTTTTTTTATCAATTGTCATGGTCTCTGAAGTTCTTATGATGAAATGGGCTGAACAAAGTAGAGAGATTCCGTATACCTCATTTCATCACTGAAAGGTACAGTTTGTGTCAATGGAGAGAGACACATGGCTTTTCCCGCCTTGAAGACAGCAAGATATCAGTTAGAAAAGAAGAGTAATCTAGGGATTTAATAGCAAGAATTGTAACTGTTGAGTTAGATGCCATCGTGGGTGAAAAATTGTTCTTGCAAAGTAGGTTGATTGATTGCTGGGGAGGTGAAGCTTAATTCCAGGACAGTTGAGAGGCAAATGAAGAGTACATATATTCTGGGCAAGTAGGCAGAGCTCAGGATGTATAACTGTGTTTTTTTATTAGAGTTTTAAAAACTACATTATCAAATATTTTATATTCACTTCATGAAAAACAGACCTCTGATTTGCGGAAAATGACATGAGATTCAATTTGAGATTTTCTGAGATTCAATGATACTTTACATCTATAGTCAGAAGAAAGTTTGCAGTTGGGATGCTACTGCTAAAGGCAGAATAAAGGCTAATGTGTGACTGCTAAATTCTCCTCCTCTTTTCTGTAGCATTATGGCCGTGGTAAGTGAGAAAAAACACAGCTATAAGTCCAAAGTTTTGACAGGTTTATTGAATGGTGGTTACAGTAACCAGAGCGTGTGATTTTAAGGCTGCTCTCCTACACTCCTGGTCCAACAACCCTTAAAGAACATAGCACCCTAGCTACCACTTCCAGTTAACATTCTCCTCCTATCCACCTCATTAAGCCATTAGCATTGTAAAACCCATCAACATATAAAAAAAATCTGCTTTTTCATACATCACAGGCAGCAGCTTAATTGAAGGTCTTATGGTCATAGACTCTTGGTTACATAGCTTGAGCTAATAGTTAATATTATCTGAATCTTTCCCTAATTATGCTACTGGAACAAGTTGTTCCCCCACCACCCGTACACTCTGCCTCCCACACACTACTTTCATTCAGTTCCACTGATAGTCAGATTGCATGTACCCCTCTGCACGATATTTTCCTTTTCCAGTTTTCTGCGCCTGACACATATCCTGCTTCTCAAGGACAAAAAGAAGAGGAAGTCTGAATTCCTCCGAGTGATAGAGATCTCTGGATCCCAATTCCTATATGGAACAGAAAGTTGGTCTACATGTTAGAAACATATAATGAGTGGGAAGAGCTTCCCTTCTCTCTGTATAGTTTAACTCTTTTATATGCATTTATATAAGTGCAAGTATACATATGCATAAAGCATTTGTTTCTAAGCTCAGTTTCTCAATACTGAGGAATTTAAATCCTTTGTGGTTCTTCCAGAGTGAAGCTTAGATATCCCAAGGGGGCACAGAAATAAAGGTAGTTGAACTCATACTGGCTTTAGAAGTAACCAGTTTGTATACCAGGCTTTCAGCTGCGCAGCCCATGGTGCACAATATACCAGAAGGGCATAAACTAAACCTAAACTATAAGGTTCATGGCCATCTTGAAAACAAAATTCTTTTTTTTTTTTTTTCTGAATATCATTTTCAATTTTGCTTCCCCAAAGACACAGTGAATAAGACCCACTAATTGCCTGGCTAAAAGTATTTGGGTGTGATCAGACCCATAGCTGGATCTTTGTTTTGTGCAGAAAAACATTGATATAATCTGCTGATCCTATGAAAAGTTGAGGTGAGGGAGAGCAAGCTGGGCGGGGATTGCTTTATTCATGTCTTCTCAAATTTTGAATAGGAACCCACATGAGGATACCAAGCTGTAAGGCAATCCAGTATAGCATGTGAATTTTAGAGCAGTTAAAAAGTCAGCCTTTTAAAAAGAACTAAGTTCTCAACATTAACTATAATAGAGATAGTGTTTTGCTATCACAATGCAGGCCAGACTAGGCCACATAAATTGATTTTAGAAATCCAAGGAAGCAACAAAGTACTAGACATAGCGCAGCAGCAGGTGAAAGACTATTATAAAGCCATTTTCATGATATTTATTATAGACCTCTAACCTAAAAAATGAGCAAGGGATAGAAAAGGGCATTACAACAGGTTGTATATTGTAGGTTGCTGTGTTTTCAGCTGCAATGAACCTGATAATGAAGTCAGCTGAACAAGAGCATAAAGGTCCCACACTGACAGGAAAAAAGACATCCCTAAGGAAAAGCCAACAGAGATGTTTTAACAATCACTACAAGTACGGTAATATAGTCTAGATGGTTGCTAGAGACACTGAAGAAAATAAGCAAGTAAACAAAAAATAAAGTTTATACTCCCGATATAGGTTCCTGGTGTGTCTGAAAGGGAAAAAAAGAGAATTTAAATTTAGGATTCTGAGAGAGTAATAGGGATTATAAGAAAGTGCACACTTTGCCAAACTGCAGCATGCTGACACAAACAACAGAGAGCCATAAAGATGATTTTAGCTGGTTCTAAACTATTTTAGAGGTCACAGGAGCAGAGGAACAGCCTAGTGGCTGCCACAGGGAGAGCAACTGCAACAGCTCTGGATTAACTACGTGTTGCACTGGCATTGTAAGTATCATTTGCACACAGATAAAATCTGCATTTTATAAAAGTAAAATTGTACAAGCCTGAGATCTACACCTGCAAATTCTTCCTTAGGAGCTATACAACAAAGACCTCTGTGGTTGAGAACCTACCTGGTTCTCAACCTGGCCTACCTGGAATTTAAAGGAGGTCTTTTTTTAATCAACTTTTTTTTTTTTTTTTTAATCAGAACTGCTCTTCTTGCCAACTATGCATTCAGCACACTGTATGTTGTACATATTACTGGATACAGTAGTACAGCCATTACCTGCTTCATTATTATGTAGGGGATGTCTATTTTACCAGATGTATAAACTACTGCCAGGTGATAAGGGACCTTAGATGGTCTGTTGCAAGCTCACTTACCTCCGTATCATTTGATGAGGGCAGTTCAAGCAAGTCTCCCACTTTTCACACAGGTGCTACGCTAGCACTGTTGTTAGGCATCTATACTATCATAGGTTGGCATCACTCCCAACCCTCACATCTATTCTAAAAGCTAAAAGATGCATTGGCCTCTTCTTTCAGAGATCTACATCTCTTCCCTCAGGTTATCACTAGGGAAATATGCGTATGAGTGGAAGGTGTCCCTGAGCCCAGAGAGGGAGATTGGCTCAAAGACAACCTCATGTTGAGTGTTTCCTATTTGGTAGTTTTTCTCTGTGAGGTGTGCTGATTTTTGACACACCCATCTGAAATATCTGTCAGTTAAAAGAAAACTTAGAGGCTACACATGTATAAATTGGATGCTGCAGCATGTACATATTTTACCAAATTTAGTCCTTGACTCAAATAATACTTCTAGTAGTTTGATTTCTTAATTTGTGCCATATTAAAGCAAGAAAAAAATCCTCAGTTTTGTTTTAATTTTCCTAGTAGTTCTTTGAAGCATAATACAGCAAACCATATTCTCTCTAGGAAACAGATGCAGAGTTTAGGTAGGAGGGCCACTTTTATGAGACCAAAATGATCCTCAACTGAGATGGACTTCAAGCCACACATGCCAAACAAAGCCTCAACGTCATTTCCATTTTCTAGCAATGAAATTTGTCTCCATTAATCTGGAACAAGTAAACTACAAGGAAAATATGCAATCATATAAATAGGTCCAAAATCAAATAAAACTGTCCATCAGAAATTCTTTTAATCTGAAGTGAGTACCTCAATTCACTGACTTTTATCCCAGTGTTGTGTTGGACATGGGTCACACTACTGTACTTGTTCAAAAGCTTTTCCCTCAAAAAATGACATTCCTAAAGAATGGTATGTAATTAAAACAATTCACCTGTATCATCCCATTTTACTAAGAAATGCAACCACTTTTATAATTTTTGTTAACCTTTTATGTTTTAGATTCCCTCCATGCCTAAGGGAAAAACATTTTTATTCTGTTAATAGTAGAAGTTTTATAGATATTTTTGACTTATAAAAAAATCACTCGTGGGATTTGACTTCAGTGCAAGGAAAATGCTGCAAACTACTTCATAATTGGATATCTTTGAGTGGGAGTTTGAAACAATCACTTACTTTTTTTATTTTCATTTTGTAAAATTTTACTTCTCAGGCTAAACAAAAGTCGTGTGTGTGAAGCCCACACACTGCATTTACCAAGAGGATGAATTCTGACAGTTTAACAGGCTATGGTGCCACATCTAAAAACAGAGAGCAATTGAAGCATATGCAAGCCCAAGAGCCTTCAGAAAAAAAGATAATAACCTTTTAGTAAATTTTTTTTAGCAAGACAGTCCACTGCTTAGTCATTCCTATTCAAACAAGCATCTGGTCCTGAGGCAGAAGCCTGACTTAGTTGAAGTTGATTGCAAAACTCCTACCTACTTCAATGAGATGGGTATATCACCTCTGGAGCCTTGTTCATTAAATTCTTTTTTTTTTTAAATCTTTTTCTGTGAAATTCATCCAAGAAAAAAGGTAATCATTTTTCTGAGTAGTGGAATTTTAAATTTTAAGCCTGCATACAAAAACTTGAAACTTCTATGTGAAATAAGTGATTATATAGTTTGGCATAATTGCAATATGTCACAAAAAGACAAGCTGTTAAAAATTGCATTAGAGCTGGCAAAGTGAACACCTCCGAAGTACAACCAAAATGGTGTCATGCTTGCAACAGCAACACATATGTTCCAGAACATAGATTGCATCAGAAAAAAATAAATGGAGTTTCTTTGTCAAAGAATGAAATAATCTGATATTCTAACTAACCACAGCAAAAGCTGCCTCTGTTGAGCATTGGGTGTGGTATCTGTATCTAGTACCTTGAGGAGGGGACTGTTTACAGGGATCAGCTCAAAAGGAAAAAGAGAAATAGGAGGAAGCAGCAACAGAACCTGGGTCTGATTTTGGACAGCAGCTGCTGCTACTACTGCCCCTTGCTGAGCGGTCAGCACAGCTGGAGCTACCTACCCCTGTACCTTCCCGATCTTTGAGTTTTTCCAGAGGGCATGAGGCTCTCAGCAACATGGTCCTGAGCTATTGCCATTCTTCAACTACTTCCGCTGTAAGAAATGGTATTTCTGGAACTCTTGATTTTAATGTTACCTTTAATCCAATGAAATTCCTGACCTTCCCTGAACAAAATCATCCTTAAGATTGAATGGTCTTTCCTACTATTACGTTTTTACCAGTAACTGTAGATTTATCTGTGGTCTCAAATTCTTACATGACCAGTTCTTAATTGAGGGCTTCATTAAGATCTTACTGTCTATACATTGATATGTACCAGCTGACTCCATGAGCGAAGGCAGTCGTATTTAGCTTCTGCTTTCTGAGGCAACATATATACAGCAACTGCATATCCTGTCCCATGTGTCTTTCCTGTAGGCTTTCAAAAGTATCCTTGGTGGCCTTATGAGTTCCCACATCTGTCTGTCTTGCACAGTGCCACAAAACCTAAACATGCCTACAGAAAGGTACATCTAGAAGGATGCAAAATACCGCTTTCATTTCATACTATTTGCTATTTGCACTGTCTTTTGCTATTTGGTATTTGTTTGCACAGAAGCAACCAATCTACAGCAAGCACTGAAGAAATCTGGTTATTAGTCAATGTAGTCAGACATGTATGTGCCAACTCTGGTTACTATAGACAACACATAAGCATTTATAGCATCTCAGATTATCACACCGTAACTTCTCACTTCTAACACTGTCTAAGAAATCATGATGGGAAGCCCTTGCAATGTGGCTTACACACCAGAGCTACTCACAAATGAATTTTCTAGCTTGTGGGGCTGGAAGCACCTGGAGAAGCTTAGAGCTTTACTCTATACACCTGACTGGGCCATAAAGAAAGCAGCACACGGTTTCATACAGCAAAGACAGACCAGTTTCTTTCTTCTTTCCTCCCCTACCCCTTTTTCCTGTGGTTTAACTTGCAGGTCTCAAAAGCTGTCATTGCCAGCAGTTGGTCTTAGAGCTCTCCCAACATAAAGCTCTCTTGGGACTGAGCCTGCAAAATGCAGACATCCAGTAAAAAATCACACGTTCTTTAAAGCCTGTTACCGTACTTTCTTTGCCTCCACAGACACATTTTTGTGGAGAAACACCAGTCTGCTGTGAAGGTGTTACCCAGGCAGTGAAATTTTGCTTACAAGAACAAAATTACTTTCCTTCATAGTTTTCTTTGTAGTCTATTCTGTCTATCAGGTCTGTTCTGCTTGGCTGTGCATTTATCCTAGGCATATTTTGGTGGGATTATTCCTGAAAATTTGTGTCTTCTGACCTTATCCATTGCAGTCTTTTCTCCCCAGAGATGGCAGATCTCTGAACAGCTTGCTCCACCATTACCCAGGCCACGCATGGGCCTGCCAACATAAAGAGTGCTGGGAGCTACGCCCCTGAACACACATACTCATAAGGTCACACATCTTCAAAAGCGAGTACACATTCCTTTCACCATCAAAAGTAGAGGTGGTCAGTCTACATTCAGTGGGAACTACATTTTTATAAGTAATACTCTCTAGCGTGGTTGTTTGTAGTCTGCTCTCCAGATGACTGGATATCTAAATGACCTGAAACAATCTCATATATTTAGAATATCCTCCGTGGCAAAGCTGACAGTGTAGTTTGTGCCGAGTCACAAGAAAATTTAAAGTAAACATTGGACAGTTCCAAAAGGCTCCAAAAGGCTGATTGAATTCTGCTGCAAACAGTGTCCGGCATCTCCCTACTACTTTTACAGTAGAAGAGACATTTTTTAAATTTATACATTCTATATAAAATTATAAATAAGATATTATAAATTATAACTCTTTTTTTCTTATGAAGTCACTAACCACATCTCCTCTTGAAACTAATATAGAAAGCATTTAGAAGCAAAATTCAGGATCTGTATCTTTATAGTAATATTCTCTTGGGTGGCAGGATGTAGGTAACACATATTTCAAAAGCGGTTCCTGTATGGGCTAGGAAAGTAATATGGAGTTTAATTCCCCAAAAGCAAGTAAACTGACTAAATGGAACACTATTGTGCACAATAGGCTGGCTGAGGCCTGAGGTGCATTATCAGTCATTCCTATCACAGTATGTACCTCAAACAAAGTGCAGTCAGTAATCAGCTTAAGGAAGGTAATCAGAGACATTACAGAATCATAGGGAATGGGTAGGAAACATACTGGGAGTGCAGAGAGAAGGAGATGAAATGAAGGCAATATATACACCTATACAAACAAGTGTTTCGGTCTCTTAACTTCCCATGATATCAATAAGTTAAATATAAGCCTGGAAAGAATTTGGTTGTTATAGTTTCTTGGATCTACCCAACAAAAGAGTGGTAGTTCTTCAGTGATCGTTAGTTCTGCCTTACAAATTTCCTAGAAGAAGAACAAATATTTTGTTGGAAAAATAAAATATTTTACTATTTTTCTGTATTTGGCTCCTAAGAAGAGAGGAGGCATTTTTGGCATATACAATAAATTCCTTCTATTTTCTTTACTGCCATGTTCTTCTAACTTAAATTTATATATTTTTTCCTTTCAGTGTTAGTTATAGCACAGGCCTACACAAACCCAAAGGAACTGCATGAGGTACATCATTCCATATGCTCCAGCTTTCAAATTAATTTATTTTCAATTAGTCATAAATGGATATTGCTTTCATTATGATCTGTTTTTCTCTAAGATGAGCAAGATATCTTTCTAAAAGGCTTCATATCAACACACTGTCTACAAAGGCCCCAGTCCTTCAAATAGATCTTTTCTTCAGATTGATTCAAGTTTACTTGTGCTATAGTATCCTGATGTCTTCATTGACTTCTCACCTGATTATTAGCAAAAATTGACATTTTTATCAGTCTTCAGTATCACTTAAATGATAAATTTTTGTTTTCCATAAAATAATACTCTTCTAGAACATTTATTCAAAATGTTTTTGTAGGAGTTCAGCCTGAAAGAGTACCTTCCCAGAGAGCCTCAAGAATGTAGTGTGAACAAGTTAGGTCTTTATTTTTCTAGACTGAACTATTTTATGTGAAAACATCTTCCAGAATGGACCTTGGATTACAAATATGGTCTCTTTAGCACCTGCTGTTTGCTAGTAGGAAGTTTGCTATTGGAACCATTCCTTCTTGTTACCACAAGCAAAAGAATTAATATAGATAGATAAGAAATAATGACACGCATTCTAATGTCTAATTTCCATCCATCTAACTGTAATAAATATAAGAAAGCCCACTAAGCATAGGAGAGCAAATTTAAGGCAGTAATTTATAAAATGTATTACTTCATATATTTTGAATGTGTGCTTAGGCGTATCTGAACAATTCGTATTCACAAAACCCACACAATCCCATCAGTTCAGTGGCAACTCTTCTCTGCCAGAACCTGCCAGTGGAACCTTAGGAGAAAACTTCTTTATCTCGTGTGCGGTCATTTGGTGGAAAGGAAAAGAGTCTGTACTGTCCCACAGCTTTTCAGTAATGCTAATAAATTTCCCTACAGAGTTTGTTCCTTGAGCACTCTAAGACCATCATTCAACATCACTGCTTGATTATAAAGGAAACAATTTGTATCTTAAGTGCTTACCAGCACATATTTCATAGCTATAAGTAATTTAAAACAATAAATTATAAACCTGTCTGTGATTGTGGGTTTTCCTTTCTGGTTTATTCCAACAGTTGTATCAATTTCAAGCTTGTTGCTTTTGCTGTATTGGAAGCTGATTGGATTGAGTATGGTGTTATTCAGAGAATTACTCTCTGGAAAAAAGTCTGGAAAAAAGAGTTTATAAAAAAAATTAAACTGCCTACATTACCTAGGAGTTTTCCCATGATTTCATTATTAGCAAATAATCATTTAATTCAGAAGTAAATGTAATTTTATAAATGAATTACATTCAGCGGCCACAGAAAGAACTCAAGCTTGTGAGCCGTTGAGAGTAGGGAACTCCTGATATTGGATATTGGAAGATGTTAAACAGCACCATAAATTTAGCTGTTCTGTAAGACTCTGCAAGACATTCCCTCTCTATGAGCAAAAGTCAGTGCAAGTGTCCATGATTCTTAGCAATGTGTCTCAGTAGTTCAAAAGATCTTGTTTATTAAAGGATTTTGCCATTTTGATATCTTCCCTAGTTGTGAGAAAAAAAAAATGGTGACCTAAATGCTTTGTGAAATATACTTTTAGTTCTTTTATAACTTTCTGAATAAGATGTGTTGGTCTGACCTCCATCATAGAATTTAAATGATGTGTGCAATCAAAAGAAAAATTGAATGCAACCTACACAGTATAAGCCAATGTATTATTATACATATCACAGGCTGAACTGTGCAGTATTCATGAAAGTATACCCCATGTCACATTACTCAGAAATTTTGTCATATTTCCAGTATGAAGTGTAGAACCCTTTGGGGTTTTTTTTACAATATATCATCTATAAATAAAAATACTGTGTGTGCTACATGTTATTCGGACATACAGTTGCTAAATATTGATATCTTATCACATTAAGTATCTTAAAAATTGCAAAGTATGTTAGCACATTCATTTCCATGTCAATTAACAACACAGAACCTTGGCCTCATACTTTGCATAGTTGAAATTATAAATTGTTAATACAGGTAACAGAATATAATTGGAACATTCCTTGGTGTGAAATGGTGATGTCTTCTTTTTAGTCCCTTGTACCTGTAAATCATTCCAGATAACACATCTTAAAACTGAAGTGACAGGACTGACGAATGAATTCACACAGACTTAGTGTAACTCTTCACACTATATTCCATTGAGTGTTGCAATATATGTCAATTAATATTGCTTCTTTACCTTAAAATGGTTTGAACACATTTTGTCCCTTCCAAATTATTTTGAGAATTCTGTCATATAATAGAAATAAAAATTTGAGAAGTATCAATTGTCTTCTACATCTTTAGCATCAAATAAAAGCTTACTCGTGTCAATTTCTGATTTTTTTCCAAAATGAAATTTCTATAGTAAGTATGATGAAAAGGATAGCTTGGCTCATGCTAATTTTCCAAGAATCCTATCATAGCACTTAAAATGACTTTTTTTTTCCCTCCTAGTATTATATTATTATTATATTCCTCTTGAAGTATTTTATATAATGCTTTCAAATTATTTTATTTTTGTACTTCAAACTGATATTCACCAACTGCTGTAAAAGCCTTGGTAATTCATGCTTTGCTAATCTGAACATTCCATAATTGGCACATAAAAATCCTTAGCAAAGGCTTAATAGCAGACAATCGCAGTGAGGCCTCTTACTGAGATTCCCTTCTCTTAAAAGATAAACCACAAGAATAGCTATCAATATTCTAAAAAAGTGTAACACTATTTAATAATAGTCACTCACAAAAATCGAATGACATTTATGATGCATTATAATTATTTATTTACTTGCTAATTTGCAAGATTCATAAATTTCCTCTGAAAAAGTAATGCAGCTTAAAAGATTTGGCCAGTAAAAGACAGATGGAACATTTAAATCTACACAAAACTTTAAAATAGCAGTTAAATGGAATCTGTCTTTATTCTCTGCAGGAGTTATCAGAAGAACTTACGGTCTACTTGTTTAGAAATAAATATGAATAAGTAACATTTCATACCATAGAGTTACTTGTTCCTAAGATCATCTTTTTTTTCCTCCAGTTGTTGTTCTTTGTGAACAACCTCATACCTCTTCCCTTTCACAGCCAAGATCACATAATTTCTAATAATTCAACATTGTATTAATTCTAAGGATAAAGAGCTGATTAGTGAAAATTTTGAGAAGTAACTGTAGTTAATATTTAACTGAGGCTATTTAGATATTTACAAACTACAGTAAGAAACAGAAATGATAAGTAGCAAAGGTTTAAACAGCACACCCTCTTTTCAAAACAAACAATCGGAGCTCTAATCCAGGCTATGGGCAGAACCTAGAGGTTGTAACAGGTAGTATCACTTCTTGGGACATATGATCTTACATGTTTAGTTTCATTGCCCTCACCGTTCGTACCTCCACAATGTTTTTTGAGGTTTCTAAGTTTGACAAGCTTTTTTTGACCAAGATTATGTAGTTTACAACACACCTGATTAAATCCTATCACAAAATTCTTTTTTTGGTTTTTTTTTTTGTACTTCTAAATTTGGTTAGCATTGCTAGTTGTTTACATTGCTAGTATGTTTACATTTTCTTTTTTTTTCACAAAAGTGCTTCTGTTAATTCTATTGATTTACCATAATTTTTTTTTGCAGTTGCCAATGAGACTGGTTTGCACTACAGCTTGGATTTTTCAGGCTCACACAGATCTAATGATAACCTGAGGGACTAATTTGAGTAACACTCTTAAGTCAGAGGAAACATTTCTAAGTAAGCAATTAATAGAGGTTATTTCTTCCTATAATACAAAGAAGCAGTACAGCATTAGATGTTCTAAAATTCCCCAATATGTATAAATAAAAAAATGTCACAGTATGCTGAAAAAGTCTTTAGCAAGTATTTTAAAATGTATCTTTCTTCACTGGTGGCACATGACATATAAAATTACATTAATTATATGTACTTATTTATGCTTTACATGTGGCAGTTTGAAGTGTTAGTGTAATTAACACATAAGCCTCAAAATGTTTACATTATGTTTACATTTTTATTCAATTGTTCTTTTTTATAGGTGGTCAGATATTTTATTTTCTCACATGTTAGTAACATGCACTAAACAATGCAGATTTATAAATAACCATTTAGCTGATCAAATAGTAATGGCTTGAACAATTGAATAAAAATATGATTGTAAAACAATCCATATGACAATGAATATATAAAATAATGTTAAATGTCAATTTACAGTACTTTGAAATTTTAATAAATACATATGAACTGAAATTTCATAGCGACCATGTTTTAACTCCTCATACATTACGACTTTCAGATCACTATATAATATAGCTTTTTAAAGACAAACTGTGAAAATAAGGAAATGAAAAGCTAAACTCTTGTTATTTTTGTTATTTCTTCACCCGGCGATACACACTTTCTGTGCAGAGTAATACTTCTTCCCTACTCAGGAGAACAGATGATTAATAATGTGATATAGTAAGTATCCGTGCACAGGATTGCTAAAGGGTCAATGGAAAGCTGGAATCCCTTCAGCAACAGAATCAAGGGTGCAGAAAGTTCTGTAATACCTTTAATTTTGATGACAGACGACTTCTTACCCTATCAAGTCCATATAACACTGACAAAATGGGCTAATATCTACTTCCAGTATCCAGTTAACTACAGAACTCTTAGTAAGGCAGAGTAGTATATTTATAATGATAGCTCTTTAACTCATTCTTAGAACAGTCTCAATAGTGCTGCCAATCAAAACAACAACAACAACAAAAGCCTGCCTTCAGGACAGTCCAGCACCATTTCTGAAAAACCACTATAACTACTGTCATCAAAATAGATGAGTTCACATTCTATGAGAATGGAAAGGGAAATCTTTGGAGCAGGGCTCAGCTAAGATTGGAGTGGCCTGGTGTCACTGTGTGTGAATCTAAAGCTTCATGGGAAGCAGAGATCACTTTTTAGAACAATTACAGAACGTTGTCCAAGGTGCCTTCACTCCACTCTGGCGAAGTGGCTGCACCTCAGCAGCACCTTGCAGAGCCCCTGGCTAGCAAGAAGCAGTGCTCACTCTACGCTGAGTTCACTGTATTATCCAAAATGCTCTTGTTTGGGGCAGGAGGTGCTTAAACCACCTCCTAAGCTTCCAAGAAAGGATTTATAATCCTATTAAATATATTAATCAGCTTGAATGTATTGCACAAAGATTTCAACTTTGTCATCATAAAGATTTATTAATCTGAAAATAAATGAACATTAAGACTGTCATTGGGCACATACACAGCAAGGTAGATGATGACTGAGCTGTTTGCTTCCTGATGTGCCAGACAAAAATTCTGTATGAATGCTTATGTGTTCTGACTAACCTGTTAGTCTAAAATGAAAAAAAGTCTTTTTAATTGGAATTAGTGTTTTTTCAAATATTTTAAGTGGGAAGATACCACTCCTTAATTACTATAAATGACATTTCTGTTTATAAAGCACATTAATATTTTCCTTTTCTTTTCACTCATTACTTCCTTCCAAATATTTTCCACCTTGAAATTTTGCTCAAGTTATACACTTTAAAATTAGAAGCAATTTTTTGTGTACTTAATGTTCCATATTAAACAAGTGGAATTTAAAATCTCGTTTCCTTGATGTTCTGTTTTATGTTAAACAAATTGAGGATTATACATTGATGGTATAAATATACATATAATCACTTCTTTAATTATGCATATGATTGCTGCCTAACTTCGTAATATATTCCTACAGTTACTGTGGAACTAGAGGATTTTAATTTTCAAACTGTTTTTCTCAATATTAATTTTCTTTCATTTCAGAGTCTTCTATTAAGCACATTTAAGAAAAGATCTATAATGCCCCTGACATTTACTTATATGCATTTTTTTCTGTTTTATTTAATGTTTTTCTAATGACAATTTTAAATCTGCTTGAAGGATGGAAATGCAACATGGAAATAGAGTTTAATGTGTAGTTTGCCTTCCGTTCTGTAGATACTGGCAGAGGGGCCTGGGGTTCAGAACTGAGCTAAGTTGTACTCAATCTGGAAAGCTCATATCATCTAGTAACTTTTGGAAACGGTTCTGAGCATCTTGTATGCGGGCCCTAAGTCAGTTTGTGCAAAAATTACCCTGAAAATCCCCTTCCTCTCCTACCAGCCTCCTGCAATACGGCAACCCCTAAAGAGCAGCCACACGATTCATTAGAGCAGGGAGCAGCCACGAGGCACCTGAGGCCTCTCTCTGATGGCAGAATCAGGGCTGCATCCCTGTTTCCCCCATGCTGCATTCGGCAGGGAAGAAAGTTTTCTCATGGGGGTTACTACTGAGAGTGAGCACACAGGTGTCTTGCTGAGGTGAATGGGCCCACTTTCTGTTGCTTTGGGGCCTTCAAGCTACATCCACTTGTTTAAGAAGTTGGGAAGAAGGTTCAAGAATCTCCTGTTATGGGATAGCTCATTCCTGTCTCCACTCCAAGTTGCTGCGTTTCCCTTAGAGCTCCTCTCCTGTGTCCCCGTGGGCAAGCAGCCCCTGGACACACTGCCCTGCCACAGGACGGGCAGCCATTCATGCAGAGCTGAGTCAGAGCAGCACGTGCCATGGCTGACGGTCACCGCGACACGTGAGGTCTTCCCAGGCACAGTGGTGTGCACTCACAGCAATCAGGCAGCAACCGCCCCATCCTGCTACCAGGCAGGAGTCCTTGTGGGAGCAGGCAGAGAGGTTGCTGTTGTCTAGTCAGTCCCATGGGGAAAAAAGAAGTGAGATTTTGGTAAGGTCCTACATGCAGAACCCATAACAACTGCTTGTATCTATGACTGGCATCAGCACCATGCAGGGATGCAGCTGATTTGTGAGCAGTTTCTTACCGAGGATGGAGAGAAGCTGTGCCAGGCTTGGGGCTAGGGTGCTGTTGGCTGGCCCAACTGCAAGCTGCAAGGGTAGGAGGCCTCGAGGGCCATGGTGGCAGCAGGGCTGCAAGGGCCAGTAGGTGTCTTTGGGCTGCCGTGGTGGTGGGCTGGAGCACTCCAGCAAGGGAGCAGGCTATGAAGCAGGAGGTCTGTTTACCAGGCAGGTATTTAAAGCCGTTGGATGCACAGTGTTGGATGCACAGCTGAAGCGCGGTGTGGTGGCATGACATGGCCTGCATGGAGCTGCTGGGCTGCACCATGGCTGTTGCTGACTGGCATTTCTCTGACCTCTCCCTGAACCAATCCAGTTCATTAAACCAGTGGTAAATAACCCATCCAAGAAAGCAAAAAGCTCTCTCCTGGATTAACAAGTCCATTTATGGAGAGGTCAGGGAAGTGCTGGGGCTGGAATGCAAGGAGAGGAGAATGGGACTGCTCCTTTAGCATCAGAAAGCGGCGACGTCTGCCCAGCTGCCCACGAACCTCTCTGACAGCAGCATGACAATGCGACAAGGCCAATCAAGGCTAACCCCTGCTGGAAGGGATGTTCCTACTTCCTTCCTCTCCAGCCTTGCTTTGTGCTCCTTCTGCTGCTAATACTTGCTTAATCCTACCCCGGCTGCTTTGGGGGAGATTATTGCATTCTTTTGCTTGTTGGGATGGCTTTCGGCCCTGCGCCCTGAAGGGTTGGCTGGTGCTTGGGAAATGGTGGGAATGTGTGCCTGGGCTTCCTCCCTTTGTGTCGGCTGGCCTTCCAATTGTCTTAACCATATTGTTAAACTGCACCCTGTGGCTCCACTGGCTAATTAGTCGGAGCAGTTGTATCTTTAATAAGGACACAAGCGAAGTGTGCAGGTCGTGCGTGCTGAAGTGACCTCTAGTGTGTAGGTGCTGATGAAGGCTTGGACGGTCCTCTAGAGAGCTTGAAGAGTTTAAACGGAGGAGAAACTCCGACCTGGGTGAAAGGAGGTCGTGCGGTAGTAATGACAACTGCTGCAATGGGTGGGAACGGCTTCCTTTGCCAGCCAGCAGCAGTGAGGTAGTAATCATGCATAGAGGAAGTAACAGCTGTGATGGGAGTATGGGCTATTTAACAAATGTTACTTGTAAGTTTATACACATGGATACAAACCTACAAGAAATCCAAGAAATGAATTTCAGCAGTAACAAAACCTGCAAAAATAGGTCATCAGTAAATCTCTGATATCTCACCTATGCTGAAATTCTTGTGGCAGAAAAGCAGGGAGGAATCTCTCTAATGTAAGGTGACTTAAGCCCGTTCTTCTGGCAAGGCAGTCATGTTTATATTATTGTAACATAATTGAAGAAAAGCGTCATGCTTTTTGACCCTCTGGCCCTCAGAGATCCAGACTGGGCCATGGATAGTGCTGAATTATTACAAGCAAATAATATACCAAATGTGTGGCTCAGAGGGTAATAAATTATTGATGGAAGTTGTCTGTTAATGGAAATTACCAGAAAGATGAGGCTGCCCCTCCAGTGAGAGCCTGAGAATATGCCAACAATAGAGTGGTGTTTTGTTTTGTTTTACTGGAGAAAACAACCTTTTCTTAATTGACTCAAGCTTTGTTTTTGTCTTTATAAAAGCACAAAGTATCATGTAGTAGTCTTTCCTGGACATGCTTTCTGCTCCTAAGAGCATGTAACTTCTTTGCCTTGAGAGCTTCCTACCTTTTGAGCATGACACAACTCTAAAAGTTTGTTTGTCACTAAACAATTAATATTTGGACAGGGCAGACATTTTTTCCAGGCATTCATTCGGAATATCCAAGAATGAGAAAACTTACAGGAAAAAGTATATATAAACATGAACTAGCGAGTTGCTTTTTATGGGGATATCTGAGACGTCTCTGCCAATTTTCATAAAATCGTGCTATGAGCAAGTCTGGTGCATAAGAATTCAGATCGGGTGCCCTAGTTTATTTTGTAGTAAGGCAACAGGGTAGAATATTCAAATTTTTCTCTTGATAAATGACTATGGGACAGAGTAGCTTGCTATAGCTCATCTGTGAGGACTGCCTTTTGAAAGAAGTTTTAGTGAGCAGCTGCTCTGCGTAGAGCTGCTGACGAAGCTCCTAGTTCTCTTACAGACAGTTCCCTCCCAAGAAGATTGGTGAGACAGACCGAACAGGTTTCTGAGGCCTGTGAACGTGCACACCTTGGAAGAAAAAGGGCCTGGTGCCTTACGCTGGATTATTTTGTTAGACTCCCAGAGGGGTATGTTCCTGATAACTGCAGGACACTGCGCCTTGTGAAGACAACCTGGATCACAAAAAACAAAGTAAGTGGGGCTAAGTAAGAGGGTGGTAGAGCATTCTTGTGGTAATATTCATGCATTTTCCTGGTGTTTTTTGAAAAAGAAGTATGGGGAGAGGGGAATGTATTGGGAATAGGCTAATTTTACCTTGGGGTAAGGTAAGACACATATTGAGGATTGGTATGCAGATGTAGCATAAGAGGTCTATCTGATTGCCACTTGTGGTGGTTCTAGGCTGTAGGTACTACTCAGGTAGTATTATTGCATAATGAAGAATGAGCAGTGAGTTCATGGCATGCACATACACAGCAATATATAGCAAGTGCTTTTCATATTTACTCAGTTTGCATAATGAAGAATGAGCAGTGAGTTCATGGCATGCACATACACAGCAATATATAGCAAGTGCTTTACATATTTACTCAGTTTGAGCATGATAATAAAATATTAAAAATAGAGGTCTGTTCTTTGGTTAGCATAAATATAAGTAATTATAAAGTTTGTGAGTGTTAAGAAAGCAGTTTTGACCTCTACAGAATTAGAATTGTTTTGGAAGCTCATTTTTTGTATGCTTCTTGATGCACGCATGACTCTTCATCTTTTATCTTGAATCTTCTTTAGTGTTGCCTATCAACATAGGGCAATAAGTAAGAATGGAGTTGCACGGCAGCTATCAAAGTGAAATGTGAAAGAAGGACTAGAGAAAAGATTTCTGAGATTTCACACCCTCCCCAATGAGGCACATTTGCGATTTTTTTGAAGTCCTTAAGTGTTTCAGAAGTTTCAGTTCTACTACTTTCTCCTGTGTTTTACTTTGGAAATGGCACGAGGCCCTTTAACAGAGGAATGAGAAGTACACTCCATCCCACTGGATGGATGTGCTTACTCTATGGCACAAATTGTAGTTTCTGAAATCTGTCAAGGTGGTGTGTGCTTTTCATTCAATACTGGGAAGAGAAGATACTGTGTGAACTCTTCTAAGTCATACAGTTAGCAGAATTAAAGAAGCACAAGATATAGAACCTCTTGTCTCTTTCTCAAAGTTTGTGACTTGCACCTTGTGAAAGCAGTTGGAGTGTATAGTTCTTGTTCTTTGCCAAACACTTGACAATTCAAATACATCAAACGGAAGTACATGCTTTAAGCCATCTAATGACGTTGCTTTCTTTTCTTCAGAAGTAAGATATTAAAATATATTACTTGGACATAATGATATTTCATTATTTCAGCATAATTCGGTTTACCTATGATACTGCTTCCATGAAAATTCTCACATAAATAATCTGTATTCTTTCTTTCTTTTTCTTTTTAAGAAGGAATAAGTGGCATTGTTATTTTCACATTAGCAAAGTGTTTGCATACATTATCACTGAGAATATCCTAGGCAAAATAATTCACATGCTGGAATTGAGAAGTGATTAAGACTGGAATGAAGAAATCAAAAAGGGAGAACACATGAATTTTGTAAGTAATGATATATGAAAAATAAATGCATCTAGGGTTGATACATATTCCCCTTTTAGTGTTCATCTTCAGACTTTGCAAGTAATTTTTAAGGCTAATATTCAAAAACAAAATTCAAATTTATTCAGTGATCAATGTGATTAGAATTTCCTTTAATGGAAAAAGAAATATAAATGTTCTGGAAAGTTTGCTGTATTAAGTTTTTCCAAATGCTGTATTTTGGAGCACTTGTGATATTACCAAAATGAATGTGTTAGAGGATGAGATGATTTCTCTTTTGCTTGGTAGCCCAGCAATTATATCACTTCTGATGAGGAAACCTCTTAAAATTCTTCTGCCTGAGTGGGTACTGACTGTCGCACTTGAAAGTGAGAGAGATTTGGATTATTTCTTATTTCTGGGCCAGCAAATATTTATCTACACAACTTCCCAAAGGAAACATTGACAGATGTTCAGGATAGTTCTGTGTTCTGATAACTAGTCTTCCCCATGAGGCCTGTTTTGTTTCAGAATTACCTCTCTGAGCAGAGTGGATGATCAAATTGTGTTTCCCACTTCTTAGCGAAGAACTTGCATGTCGAGTGGGGAAAGGGGTTTGAGAGTTGTATATGAATAGGGATATTACCTGTTTTTGAGGAAGCTGTACCCTTTTTATTTTTTAAAAGGAAAAACACATATGTTGAAGCTGGATCTGAAAGCCCCATTGCTTCTATATCATAGAAGTAATTCCCAAGCTAAAGCCTCCTGCAGCCTGTTTCATAACTGGTGGAAATACGGGGAGGAAAAAAGCCCTTTTCCATTTCTGGTTATTGTGTAAATCTAAACTTAATTTCTTTCGTTTAAGAGTTTGGAACCAAAATAGTGAATCAGACCACATTAATCTGTTTTCTGACACTTATATGGGGTGAGGATATTAACAAGCCACTTGGGGTTCTGTTTTAGGATGATGACAAGATTACAGTGTAACCAAGTTGTCTGTATGATCTGTCAAGCTGAGCTACTCATGTCGGTGGGTGCTCATGAAGGCCTATGCACATAATGTATGTCTTACGGGATTTAAGCCTCAAGTTTCAGCTGGTTTGCTTGGAAAGAGTTATTGGCCTTTTTCAGAGTCTTGAAAGCTTGCACAGCAATCGCATTGCAGAGAGTCTCCTAATAGTTTAATTACATGTTGCTGGGGAGTATCGTTTAGGTTTAAAGTTTATAAAAAAGGCTTACAGTTTGAAAAGATATAAATCTTTGCACTTTGGTTAATCATTTTCAAAATACCTATCGGGGATCGATCTTTTAAAAAGGGCTGACTATATATATCTCTGTTTACACGTGCACACATTTGCATGCGCGCGTGCACGCACACATACACATGCACACACACGTACTAAAAGAAAGAATCTTGTCCAAAGGTTTTTTGAGTCTTTAGATGGTTGGGGAAGGGATGTTGGCAAACATTTTTTTTCATAATCTATATCTGAATGATTGATAGGTGTTCATGGAAAACATTTACTTCAGTGAAAAGTATATTATCTGATAAAATGCCATGACTTCACTATGTATAGGATGCCAGATCCTTACCTGGAATTGACATATGTTCACTATGCTTGTGTATAGTTTTTATTTTTATAGTTCTGTTTTTATTCTGATGTATCACATTTTGAGAAAAATATTTGCTAATTAAGAATACCTTTGTAGAGTAATTTGATTTGAGGTGGATGCTTAATGTGTTGTAGTCTTACTCTACTGCGTAAGATTCAATTTGTTGCTATTCTAATGCCAAGTAGCTGCCAGGACATGTCTTGCATACCTCCCAAAAGATATCTAAAATGATTGTTACTATTAGGCATCATAAATGTTGATATGCAATACATTTACAAAAATATTGCCACCATTTTAGAATGTTTCCTCTTATCCTAGAAATTGCAGCAGCTTGGCAATTGCTTTTAAAAAACAACACAAAAAACCACTAAAAGTAAAGGGTCACTTGTGCCCAAATTTTCTATCGTAATTCTGTAAAATTGTGAGATGCTAACTCGCACTTGCATTCACTATTCAATCTTTATTTGCTTGTTTGAAGGAAAAATGACTCTTATCTATGAACAAATTTACACATATAAGTGGCTACTTGAAGTAATCTGAATTGTTTTGTACATGGAAAACAAACAGTGCAGAGTATCAATCTTCATACTTGAATGACAGTGCTAAAACTGTTTGACATTGAAGTGGTCACTTCAGCTGAGCCTAGAAAGCTGGTATAAAGGTGTCAATTCAGTCAAACAATCAACTATGTGCTTATCTTCCTGCAAGTGTTAGTAACTTTGTTCAACAAATTTGAGCTAACTGGGTGTTTTTAATAGGATTTAAGACTAGTTATGCTCTAAACAGTCTACAGGCAAGAACAGGGCAGAAATTCTTGGTCCCTTACAGGATGAGTTTCTACGTGTAAAGATTCTTCTTTCAGTGGATTATAGTTTTGTAAATGTTATGAAAACACAGTATTGCATGAGATTCTAAGTTATGGTGAATCAGGTTTGAAAAAAAAAGTAGAATATTGAGATATGTAAGATCATTGAGAAATACTAATACATTCTATACCTTGTGTAGTCTTATAGTTGCATTATGTTAGTCTTGTGAGAGATCACAATGAATAAATATCCTTACATGAGCTTTACTCCCCACAGGCCAAAAATACTGGAGTGCTGTTCCATGCCACATCACATACATCCTGAAAACTCCCCAACCCCAACTCAGTTTTCTGTTTTACTCCCAAATGGCTGTGGTGGTTTCCCTAGCCAAGGGGCAGTCTGGTGTCCTGACCCTGCCCATCTGTCCCTATACAACTTGGCTGCAGAGACGTGCTGCTTCCCTGGGATCAGATCCTGCCATTCCGGGAGGGCTGCGAGTGTGCAGCATGGGCCTGTTCAAAAGGCAGATAGAATTAAAATCGCAACCAACACCATAAGCCAGCTAAGAAAAGCACGGGAAGAGTAAATCACAACTTTTAGCGGCAGGGGAAACTGGCCTGGGCCTTTACCTCAGGGTTAAAAGCTTTGTGGGTTTTGCCCTCTGCTGCAAAGCTCAGAGCTTGCAAAGGCCAGGAGTACTTGCTCTACCTGAAGTGTTGAGCCTCCAGAATCAAGTAAATCTAAGGAAAGAGTCCTAGGTAAAAATCCTTGCTCTCTCAGAGGTGTCTGGAAAAAAGGATGCTGCTTTGAAAGGAGGTAGAATTAAGACTCTTCCTGTAGAGTTAAAGAACTTTGAAAGTAAGCTTTTATTTTATTTTAATTTAATGGAAAAAAAATGATCCAAATGTTTTCATTTTTCTTAAATGGAAAATTTTAAGATTTTTATTCAGGAATTCTGAAATCTTTATTTCCCTTGGTACTAATGAAACAATGTTGAGAATTTCTCAGTGATCTTCAGTCTGGGTGTGCACTGCAATTGTATCTCGTCTCCAAATCTAGATGAAAACTAGGATGAAAACTAGGATATCCTGGGTTCTAACTTTCCTTCTCTCTTAAACTCGTTTGCAAGGGAAGGAGGGAGCCTGTAAGCTCATGGGACAACTCTGAGATGACAGTATTGCCTAGTATTTACCAACAAGAAAAGACTTGACAGGAAACATCAGAAGACATGAAGATATCAAAATTCCCTAATGTTTCAACTATCTTTCTTAAATTCTTGGTAATAAAAATGTTTCATAGACGGGCTTCAAAAATTTGAGAAATGCCATTTCGCTTAAAGTAAGATGTGTTAAATCAAATTTCTACTATTAAAAAGCGTATGTTGTTTTGTGGGTATATCTAAAATTTAAAATTTGACTGTAATGTCCCATTTGTATTATCATTAATATTTTAATTGAAAAAGCTGTTTATATTTTTACTGAGGAGTAGCTGCATACAAAGCAAGAGTTCTAAGATTTCTAAGAATAGATTGCTTGAGTTTCTGGTTAAAAAAACAAACAAAAAAACCCAACAACAACAAAAAAAGAGAGAAGATAAAAAAAAACTAACTACAAAGCCTTTGAGTGTCATTTTTTCCACACTGGTCTTTCTCGATGAAGAACTATGGGTCATTGCCAAAATGCCCTCGGTTTTAGGTCTGCTTTGTAGATGATGAGCCTAATGGTGACTTGTTTGACTTGTTTGCTGAACTTGTTTGCTGAAACGCAGGAGGCTTGAGTTGGTGTTACAGGTGTAAGTGCTCTATGCCACGGCGCTAATCTGCCAGCGCTGTCTATTCCCTGCGAGCTGTTTAGAAGGTCCCGTTGGGCTCAGCTCCGAGGGCCATTTCAGTAAGTATGTGAATAGTTAATGTCAGTAGATGGTGCTCAAGAGTACATAGCCTAGTTCTTTGGATTTTGCCAAGCTATTTCTACTAGTGCTGTGCGTGGAAAATGGCTTCCTCTGGGCAATACTCCCAGCAAAGTTCCCAGGTTTGTTTTCTTTATTCAAAGAATTTGATTCTTAGTGTGCCTTCTGCTTTTAAGGCCTTTTTGCTAGATTCTTCTGTTGCAATGGGATTTCAAGTTCCTTTTGCTTATCGCATGCTGTGTCTAAAATGGAGCTCTGAATTAGTAGATATAACCTTAATACTTATGCCAAGTTTTACTGAATTTGATCAGGTGCTTTGTATTAATTGAAATGAATTTTTTAGCATAAAATCAAAAAGCCTAAATGTAGTTGGCTTTTCTTTTTCTTGAGGTTTCCTATTCATAGTTGTGGTCAAAGGTACCGCATGAACGACCTACTACCCTTCAGAAGCATACTTCTGCAATGATAAAACTGAGTATAAGAAATGCCAAAGAGGAATATTCCTAAAAATGCCTTTTAATGGAGTAAAAATTATGATAAGAGACTCTGAACAAATATGAAATGAAGAAGTATAAACACTCTTTCTTCTGCACATGTAAAGAAAATTTGTATTAAATATTTCAAAAATGTGTTAATGAGAGCATTCTCATTTTTAAATGAGAATGTTTTAAAAAAACATTTTTTAGATGAAACTTGATGTCACTAGGGTAGTATTGGCTAGTATTAGCTAAGTCTTTCCATCTGTTCTGCCCTATAGAATTAATACACAAATACAGTATTTTACACTGCAGTCGGAATGTAGTTTCAGAAGGAGCAAACCCGTTTGTCCTTTTAAAATCTGTGGCAATATTCTCAGTGACTTCAGGGGCAGTATCTGCCCTGTGGACCTATTTAGATACCAGACATTAAATTAAACATATTGACTGAGGTGATCTATACTATGAATGAGAGGAAAACTAAACTGAACAAAGTTCTTTCAACAGCCCCAATTTAAGGTTCTGCCTCCTTGCATGTGCTTGATTGTCATGTTACAACATAGAAAAGGTCATAATCTGTCAAAAACTGCGTGTGTTACCTTCCATAAATGAATCCTTACAAATATTTTGAAAGCAAAATTTGCTTGAAGTACTGTGATAGTGATTATCCTAGAACGGATGCTGTCTTTGTATTCTACTGAGGGGGATAACAATTCCTGTGCTAAATGAACTTGTATTGTTCAAAGTCAGTGGTTATTCTCGTGTATATGCCCCAACAACTCTAAAAGCAAGGTAAGGTCTCTCCATTCTCAAATTTCTAGTGAAGGAGGGGTGATGAAGGAGGGGGAATTAAATTATTTTTATGGTAGCTACTTTAAAAAGTCTGTATTACTCTTCATAATTAGCTTCAGGTTTTAGAACTTTTTGAGACTATCCTAAGATTTTTTTTCATTCAAATTTATTTTTTTTCTCTTGATAACTGGGAGAATTTAATATAGATATGAAATTTCATTGGATTGTGTTGCAGCTTATTGGTGGAAACAAAGTATGCAAGACTTACAAGTACTTCTCTTGTGTGGCTTGAGAAGAAAGATAAACTAATGGAATTTGGCTTTAGAATTTTCTGTAGCTTGTCAGTACTATTTATATATTTCAAATAAGTTCTCAATGCTTTTTGTCCAGCTGATGAAGTGAAGACAGCAGGGTAGGTGACTGACTAAATAGGTATGTTTGATGGCAAAGCAGGTATTCTGGGTCAGATATTCAGGTTGAAAATCACTAACATTCTTGATTGCAGTGAAGCTATCTCAGTGACATCACTGTAGATCTCATCCTCTAAAGTTATATTACACTACCTGCTATTTGTCTTAAAAATCTGGAGAGTATGTTAGGGAAATGGTGAATGAGTTTCTCAGTCTAGATCCATATAGCATTTTATGTGCTATTGCACTAAATGAATAATACTCTTTTCACATTACAAGGTAGAAGTTAGTGTATATAAGCATTTTTTTTTTAGAGAGAGCACTTAGAAATGCAGGATGCTGAACAAAGCAAGGAAGACCTTTAAGTGTATCCCTCTATTAAAAAAAAAATTGTTAATAACTGCTTTCATTAAGTGGCATTAAGGTTGAGGGGGTTGCTTGAAATTATGCTAAGAGTTTACATCCTTCTGCCATAGTAGAGATGGATTGGGAAGAATCTGTCCTTCAGTCTGTCATGGTATAGTTTAAAAAAAAAAAAAAAGTATAAACACTGAATTCCTAAGCTTGCTGTGAGATGGAAGGTCATTAACAGGGCACTTGAGCAGATTGGTATTACAGTCAATTGAGACGCTGAAACATCCTAAATGGCCTAATGCAGCAACTAAGTGCTTCTTAAATTCCAGAACTTTTACTTGAGCAGAGCATTCATGACCAAAGTGAATTTCCATTTCCTTCAGTAAATGCTGTTTTTATATAGTCATAGTTGAAGAGGCAACATGATGTAAACACAGCAGTTGATTCTATCTCCACAGCAGCACTAAACTAATTTGTCAAGTTATAAACGTGAAATCTGACTCTCAACTAAATATATATAGTTACACAGTGAATTAATAGAAAGAAGTTTGTGTGTAGAGATGGCTTTATAAATCTTTATTTAAAAGCACACATACATTTGGAGTTTAGTCCTGTCAGAGTTATCAGCATGCAAATTAGAATAACTTCATTCTTTGAGAAGCTGAAACTTCATAGCTATGTAGTAAGTACTATGAACTAGAAGCTGAAACTACATAGCTATGTAGTAAGTACTATGAACACGATTAAAGGACTGGAGCATCTGTCTAAGTGAGCTGGGCCTGTTTAGCCTGGGGAAGAGAAGACTGAGAGGGAATCTTATCAATATGTATAAGTACTTGAGTGGAGAATGTAGGAAGGATGAGGTCAAACTCTTCTTGGTGGTGGCCAGTGACAGGAGAAGGGGTAATGGGTACAAAGCGAAACATGGGAAGCTCTATCT